>CATIWR010251416.1:0-38844 GCA_949677035.1 Omphalea diandra
GATAATTGGGAATGCTTGATGGAAGCTCTCTAAAGTAAAAATTATTGATTTTATGTGTGATATTGCTATGTGTATTTGTATTTGTTGATCTGTGATATTTGTGTTTGATATAGTAAAGTGGATCACATTTTTTTCAAATTCAACTATTTTTATTTACTGACTCATAATTCGTGGTCGCTATCCTTCCTTCACAGTCGTGAATTACAAGTCAAAATCACCCGGCCACCAAACATCAATTTGTGATATTTAAATTTATGCTCCACTGTGAATTTTGGTCAAATTTTCAAATTTTTGACCGTTAAGGCATGTATTCCTGAGGAAAATTTGTCCATTACTCACATTTTTTGGAATTCGCGGTCGGGATTCATGATTTCATGGACGCAAATTTGGGTAACTGCCTGGCAATTATGTCATTTGATGGCCAACCATTTCCAACTTTTCGTTAAACCATTTCCAGCTATTTTCTAGTCATTTGTATACCTTTTCTATGTCATATAAGGCCTCCAAACAGTGATTTTCATCACTTCATCATACTTTCAAACTCTCTTACCTTCAAAACATCAAATTCTTCCAAATTCTCTTTATCTCTTATAAATGGCCCTAAAGAAGGTCTCTAGAGCAAAATAATGAAATGGAATGGCTCAATCCTCTGCACCCCCTGCACTCCAACTCATGAAAGGAGTTACTAAATAGGAGAAGGAAATATATGAAGCTAATTCCTCAAAGATTATCCTTCCTAATAAGATCCCCTTCATTTTCTTATTACAAACCTTAGGCATCAATAATGAAATCTAGGCTTTTCTTTCTAATCTTGGCTAGAACAAGTTCATCTTTCGAGATGAACTCGAATATGAAGAAGTTGTATGAGAATTGATGTGCACTATCCAACTTAGTCGCAAAGCTGAATCTCCCACGGCTCAATACGGGTTAGTATTCTAGGCCTTTGGCAATCCTTTCTAATAACCTTTGAATAACTTTCTTCTCTTTTCAATTTATAAGTCGGAGAAAACACTCCTTTCATAATCTCCGTACTTGATGTTATATATTTTGAGTTTTAGTCAAAAATCTCCATAGAAACCAAACACGACCTTCACTCCTCTTTGGCCAAACACATCAAATCCCTACCCTTTTGGATACTCCATCGTATCATCACCTTTTCCATCAATGCAATAGGTGATGGTAATGAGAAAGTGTCCCAAAAAGACTTGGCATTCCTTTTCTGCCTTGTCAAAAATAAACCCATACAAACTGGTTGATACCTTATGGATCAATTGATCCGCATGAATACAAAATCCAAGAGTTAGTTCCTTCTAGTCTCACACATCACTGTCATATATCATTTTGTTGGAGCCCTTGATGAGGAAAAAGATAAATTCCACACCACGAAGCTTCTTCCTTCGTAAAATTTTCTTGACCTCACTTACCTAATAAATGCTAAAGTCATACACCCGGATACTTATGCCTAAACCCTAGGTGCATTCGGGGCCAAAAAGATGGAAACTTCTCAAGCTTTTAAAAGGAAGAGGCTTCATATTAAAGAAGGAACAATTCCAGTCCCTCCTCCTCAACCAAAACCCAAGTCGAAGTTGTAACTTGCCACCATCAATAAAAAATTATATAAGATGTTGAGAATGATGAAAAGGAGATTCTTATTTCTCTCACATCTTCATAGTGGCATGGCAGATCTTTAATAGAAGTTAGGGATTCCTCTTTGTCATCTTTCGAACTACACCAAATTTGAAGATTCACAAGATAAAGATGGCAATGAAGAAGTTGATGATAGGGATGAAGTAGAAGGAGCCACACATGAGCAAGAGGAAGAAACTTATGGAGATGATGATGATTCTCCAACCTTTTAGAGTCGGGATCCATTGTAGTTTCTTGTTTTTGTGTTTATGTTAAAAAATGTTGTGATCCCATAGTTATAAATAAATAAATTTGTGTTTCTTTGCAAATCCTTGTCTTATTTGATTGATGCACTTTATCTTTATAATTTGCATTCTTATTTTGCTCCTTATGTTCACTTATACTTGTTTTCATTTCCCTTTTATCTTTACACCCTCTTTTTGATATTGCCAAAGGGGGAGAGATAAACACTAGACACAATCTAAGTGGAGGAGAAAATAATTTGTAAAAAATAGCATAAGTTGAGGGGGAGCATCAAACTATCAAACTCAGGAAATTTTACCTTATGTTTTACGTTAAGTATTCATTGAAACATACTTCACTCTGACTTTATATTTTTGCATTATTTTTCCTTTGGATCAATCTAAGTTGTCAAAATCAAAAAGGGGGAGATTGTTGGACTAGGATAGTTAATCCTAAGTCTTTGACCTCTTTTGATCTTTACAAACGAGATTGATCAATTCTAATGTTTCAATTAAGTGTTGTTTTGCAATTTTTAGTTAGTCTCTAGATTTTAAGTTGGATGGAGTCCATAATCTCTAAAGAAAGCAAAGTGTCTCCTAATTCATGATAACAACTTCATACATCGTGACCGCGACTTAGATTAAGGCAGGCTGAAAAATTGGATAGGCAAATTCATGGGCCACTTCTCTGTTGCGACCCATCTAAAGATGGGAGTCCCAAAGTCACAGACGAATTTGCAGTATGTATCACACCTTAGTCGCGACCACGAATTTCAAAGTAACTCAATAGGGAATCAAGTACACAATCACAACATGACAAGTGTCCCAAGTGACCGTTGGAAGACAAAAATCACGATGGCAACTTATGGGTAGCGACCGCGAATCATAAAGAAGAAGATAAAAATTTTGCTATAAGAATTTGTGTCCTAAGTTACACCCTGTACAAGAAAAATCATGACCGCTTCTTTTATGTGTAGGTGAAAGGCAATAACTATATTTTCCTAATGAACAATGAGAAGATGACATGTGGACTAACTATTAGATACAAACGGGGATTTCCACCCCATTTTTATGCTTCCGTATGAAAAATTAGAAAATCGCGACCGCGAAACAGAAATAGCAACCACAAAACAACAATAGCGACTGCAAATGAAGCCTGACAAGCATTTAATGCAAAATCTATCTAGCATACTTTGAAGATTTGCTACCAATTTTATTGTAATGTCTCTTTGGTGGGTAGAGGCTATAAATACCTCACCAAAAAGATGTAAATGCAAGAGAATTCATTAATTTGTAACCCAAACTCTTGTAATTTTGCTACTGAATGTTTTCTATTCTTTAAGTGGTTGTTTGGTGTGAGCATAAATACCATTTGTAAATATTGTAGTGTGAGCCTATAAAAACACTAAAGAAGGGTTGTTGTATGAGCCTTAAAAACACAAGTGTAAAGCTTGTTGTGTGAGCCTCAAAAACACAAGTGTAAAGGTTTTGGAAACACAAGTGTAAAAGTTTAGTGTGTGCTTAGAAACACCATTTAAAGATAGTGGAACACCTAATTGCTGAGAATTGGGGAGTGGACGTAGGGTTCATTATACCTGAACCACTATAAATCTTGTGTCTCACCTCTACTTATTTTTCCTTCTTTCATTCTTGTTTTAATTTTTATACACCAATTCAACCCCCCCTTCTTGGTGCCTAGGGCCAACACTTAGCTCTCTCTCTTTCTTCTGTTGTACCTCACATCTAAGCATTGTATTCTGATCCTAAAGGGTCAAAAATTCCTCTTGTAAACCTATTATAACAAGACAAAATCATGGTGTTGCATTCCTATTGGTTAAAAGTTTACTTTCCTCTTTTAGTCCCTCTTTTTCACACCTTAAGCACCTTCATCCATCTTCTAATCTCTAGATGCTCCTTATACTTTAAAATAAGCTTTATAACACCATCATTTATGATGCTATAACATGCAACACAACATAAGAAAATTTTCCATGGAACTATACAAACATTACATATTTGTTCAAGTATCTCAAATGCAATGGTGCATGTGTCATCATCGTGCTTGTCCAATTCACGTGTCCAAATAATCATTTATCCAATGTATATATTCAAATATAATGTAATTAAAATACATATAATTTGGGTTGAGGATGTTACACAAGGTACCTAACATATGACTAAGTATATGGTCATCACATTTTACCATCACAAACTAAAATATGCAGCTTGCAATACACATGTACATATGTATGAATCATGTATAGAAGAAAATAAATGGACATACACAATGCTAAGAATTTAGAGGTTATTATATAGCTTCGAGGCAAAGATTCACTAAGATTAAGTCTTAGGGTTATTGAATCGTCCCTCATCTTACTTTTAAAGAGCTAAAACATTGAAGGCAGAACCTAACATTACATAAGTAGTTATAATGCCCATATCAAACTAAAGAATCAAAGAATAAAAATACTATTCATATGGCTACATATGAACTTTTACACAAAGAAGACTACCAAGGTCAAAGGACACTCAAGTTCTTCAATTGCTTATTGTATCAAACGTTAAAACAAAATAAAAAAAAAACTAAACTTTAAGATCAAAAGAATAAAATGACACAATAGCATTTTAAGAAGAAAAAAATAAAGTCATTTAGAAAACCAATAAAACTCCATTTTAAAGTGAATAATGTTGAACCCCAAGGTCCCAAGTCTTGTTTTGATGATTACAAATAAGTCAAATAGCTAATCCTTATCTAAGTTACTTGTGTTAAAACTTTTAGGTACATAAACTCCTTCAACTATGATCATTGGAGAAAGAAGTATGTTTGAAAACTCAAATCATTAAAGAGTGAAGATCAAAGCAAACTCAGCTAAACAAATCAATGGGTTTTGTCTTCATCTAATAGGCATTATGGACCTACCAATGGGCATTGAGATGTCATAATAGGTGTTGGTGAAACTCTTCAACTTTAACATAGCTTTATAGACCTCTCAACAGGCGATGTCCATGTCCCAACAGGCATTGGATAACTTCTTAAACATAGTTATGCATATTGAACCTTGCAATGGGCTTTGCATTTTCATAATGAGCATCAATCTTGCCTCTCAATTGGTATTGGACTTTCACAATAGGTGTTAGACAAAGTTTTTTAGATTCCAAAATTCAAAACGGGCATTGGTCCTTCATAGTAGGCATTAAAAAAGCTCTTTACACGAAGGCCTCTAGACCCCTCATTAAGCCAGACTCAATGATTCAACAGGCATTGAGCACATCCAATAGGCATTGAAATGTCACCAACATGCATTGAAGAATTGCCCTAACTTGAGCTATAAGCTATAAACCCCTCAATAAAGGACTCTATATCTAAATAAGAATTGAATATGCTACCAACGATCATTGCAAACCATCCAATAGCCATTGAAAAATGTGAGTTGACCTTGTAAAATAAAGTATCAAATTCATACTTTCTGGAAATCTATAATAGGCATTGATCATTCGCCAATGGGCATCGAGGGTTAAAAGTAAAGACCATTATTTTTATCTAATGGTCATTGAAGAAAAAGTGAAATAAGCTAATGTAAAAGTCAAATGATGAGCCTTAAGTCAAGTTCTCTCTAACAACTAGTCCCAATGTGCATTTCATTAAAGCTAATGATCATTAAAGGTGCATTTTGTTTGACAACCACTATTTGTATGAAATCAATGACGGTTGATGCCTTAGCAATGGCATAGAGATTACACAATGGGTATTGTAAGCCTATAACTATAATGTGAAGTGACATTTTTTTATCTAATGACTAGTTTTTTTGTTCATGTTATAAAAGGACCCACTCTCAATAGAAATATATAAAGAACTATTTCATTAGGTGAGTATTATATTGTGAAAGCTTTTCTTAATCAAAAAGGTGAACAGAAAATGATCTAACTATCAAAAGATATTCATTCTTTAAACCTTACAAGAGTTATCTTCAAAATAGAGTTTAAAGAATAAGCTTTTTAAAAATTCTCTTCACATTTTCAACCTCATCAAGCACACATTGTAAAAATACTTAAAGTGTCTTTATTACTTGAGTGAAAAAGCCTTCCTTTATTTTAAAGAATTATATTTAATTTAAGGAAACCTTAGGTTAGGAAATTTGAAAACCATATGTTGTGAAAGGTTTAGGGTAGTACTTGGAAACTACTTTGGGTTAAGGTTAGTAGTATTTGTGATTTATATGTAAAAGGTCAATAAAACCTAAAAATCTATCACTTTTAAAGGCTTGGTAAATGGTTGGAAACTTACTTGTGTAAAGGTTATTGATAACACTTTGTGTTATCAAGAAAATGAAGGCTCTAATGGAAATACTAAAGGATAGAACATAGGCAAGTTTTGTCAAACCTTTATAAAACTTATATCTTCATTCTTCATCCATTTATGCATTTAGTTTTAATTTTTATTACTTATCATTGCCCTATTCAACCTCCCTTCTTGGGCACCAAGGAATAATAATTGATCTTTAACATATATACTTACTGCTTTTGTTAATATATATCCTTATTGATTTTGTTGGACTATATCATCATCAAAAAGGGTAAAATGTTAAACCTCAAGGTTCCAAGTCTTGTTTTCATGATTATAAATAAGTTAAAGAGCTAATCCTTGCCCAAGTTATTTATGTTAAAACTTATAAGTACATTAACCCCTTAAACTATGATGATTGGAGAAGGAAGTATGTTTAAAAAGTCAAAGTATTAGAGAATGAAGATCAAGGCAAACTAAGCCTAACATATAAACTGGTGTTGTCTTCATCCAACAAGTATTATGGACTTATCAACACTCATTGAGAGGTCACAATAGATGTTAGAGAAACACTCAAGGTTAAGCATAGCTTTCTAAACCTATCAAAAAGTATTGCCTACACTCCAATAGGCATTGGACAACTGCTCAAACATAGTTATGCATATTGAACCTGGCAATGGACATTGCATTTTTGCAATAGGTGCTAACCTTGCCTCTTAATAGGTGTTGGACTTTCTCAATAGATGTTGGACAAAGTGCCTTAGAATGAGTAAAACTCTCCAAAACTCAAAACGGGCATTGGTCCTTCACAACATGCATTGAAAAAGCTCTCTAATTTATGCTAAAGGCTATGGACCCCTCAATGAGGCATACTCAATGTTTTAATAAGCATTGAGTACATAATAGGCATTGAAAAGTCACCAATAGGCATTGAAAATTTGCCCCAGTTTAAGCTATAAGCTCTGGACCCCTCGATGAGGGACTTTCATTGTAACGTCCTCATCCCAATTCATATGCATTTTAATTATGTTATATTTGAATATATGCATCACATGGCATAAGCTTGGCAATAACACTTCCATTATTGCATTTGCAACATTTAAATATGAATATGATGTTTATATAGTGGCATGGCAAATTATCATATGTTGTGTGAGTTTTATAGTATTTTAAATAATGGTGTTTTATAACTTATTAAAAATGTAAGGAGCACATGCAGATTGGTAGATGGATGAAGGTGATGAAGGAGTGAAGAAAAAGGACTAAAAAAGAAAATTTCAACTTTCAATCAATAAGAACCAACCACCAATCTTTTGTCTTATTAACATAAAAGTAAAATTGGAATTCTCTACCAATAAGGGCTGGTAAGAGAGGAGAAAATGGGAAAGTACAACAAAAGAATAAGAGCAAATAAATAAAGAAGGAAAGAAGGGAAGAAATAAAAGAAGAAAAAGAAGAAGAATAAAGGAGAAAAAGTTACATAGGAAGAAATCTTGAGGTTTTCTAGCTTTGGTGAAAGGTCCTTAAGGCATTGAAATAATTTTGGATCTTCCACGGCTTAGTAACTTGAAGGAAGAGGTAAGTAAATAGCTAATGGTACTTAAACACATGATTGATTAAATGTTATGAACTTATTCTCTTTGGATTGAATTGTTGTTTAATGAGATGATATTGATGAAAATTTTAATGAAAGGAATGTTATGTTCTTAAATTATTTATTGTTATCAGACAATAAAAAGTTATGGCATAAGAATGAAAGTATGTTGTGATATGGATTATCAAGATTGATGCATATTACTATTAGTCATTATATTGCAAGACTTTTGTTAGATTTATAAATGATTTGCAAAAGGACCATTACTTGATATTGTTTAAGCCGGAAATAACATAGTATAACATATTTGGTAGCAATATTTAACAACCCATGTGGCAATAACAATGATAGCCTTTGTGGCAATAATCTATAGCGTATGTGGTAATGATTTATGGCTTGTATGGCAACAACATTTGATAGCTTGTGTGGCAATAAAATATGATAGCTTATATGGTAATGATCTATAGCTTGTGTGGTAACAACAATGATAGCTCATATGGCAAATACAATGATAGCCTATGTGGCAATAATCTATAGTATGTATAGCAATGATCTATAGCCTTTATGGCAATAATATATGATAGCCTGTGTGGCAACAAAACAAAATAGTCTATGTGGTAATAACATTTGACAACTTGTGTAACAATGATATCCTATAGCCTATGTGGCAACAAAATATAACAGTCTATGTGGTAATAATATTTAATAGCTTGTGTAGCATTAAAGATTCAAAGCTCTTTATTTCTTACATGGATGAAATGATGAGTTATCTATATTAAATGCTTGTTATGTTATTTGTGTTTGAAGTATCATTATACATTTATTTACTAAGTATGCAAGCTCATTCATTTGTATTAAATTTTCTTTCAAGAAGAGTATACTAGAGATTGCATTCAGTCTGTATTTTGAAGTTGTTTGTCTAGCAGTCTAATAGTGGTTAGGCCAATATGCAAATTATTAGTCTTTTTGTTTATTTAGCCATGTATATTTTGTTATAAATAGTTATAATATTATGATACAAGATACATAGTGTTCAAAACAATTAACGAAAGGTACTTTTAATGTTAATAGGATAGCCGAAGAGAATTTTATTGATGTTATATAACTTTAGTACTCCATGCTTTGTGAATAAGTTAATGCACTTGCTTTAAAAATGATTAGTAAATTAGATGTCAAACTCATATCTCAATAAGTGTTGAATGTACAGCCAATTGGCATTACAAACCATTCAACAACCATTGAAGGACTTTTGTAGACCATATAAAATAGGGCATCAAATTCATACTTTTTGGAAATCAATAACAGGCATTAATCTTTCTTCAATAGGCATTGAGGTTTAAAAGTAATGACCATTGTTTTTATCCAATAATCATTGAAGAAAAAATGAAATAAGCCAATGTAAAAGTTGATAGAGGAGTCTTAAGTCAAGTTCTCTCTAACAGCTAGTCCCATCAAGCATTTCATAAAAGCCAATGACTGTTAAAGGTGTATTTCGTTTGACAACCACTATTTGCATGAAATCAATGTTCGCTGATGCCTTAGCAATGGGTGTGGAGATTCCTTACGGATATTATAACCCTCCAATTGTAATGTGAAGTGACATTTCTTTCTCTAACAACTTTTTTTTTTTGTTCATTATATAAGAGGACTCGCTCTAAAAAAAATTACATAAAGAATTATTCCATTAAATTAGTATTCTATTATGAAAGCTTTTCTCAATTAAAAAGGTGAACAAATAGTGATCTAGCTATCAAGAGAAATTTATTATTCAAATCTAGCAATAGTTATCTTTAAAACTAAGTTGGAAGAATAAACTTTTAAATATTCTCTTCACATTCTCAACCTTATCAAGCATATCTTGTGAGAATACTTAAAGTGTCTTTATTGCTTAAGTGAAAAAGCTTTCCTCCTTTTTAAAATGTCGTATTTACTTTAAGGAAAGCTTATGTTGGGAAAATTTGAAAACCAAAATTTGTGAAAGGTTTAAGGTCATGCCTAAAAACTATTTTAGGTTAAGGTTAGTAGTATTTATGATCCACTTATAAGAGGTTGATAGAAGCTAAGAATCTATGTCTTGTAATGGCTTTGCAAGTGCCCGAAAACTTACTTATGTAAAGGTTGTTGATTTCACCTTAAGCTATCAAGATAGAGAAGGCTCTAGTGGAAATACTAGAGGAGAGGACATAGGCAAGTTGAATTGAACCTCTATAAATCTTGTATCTTGATTCTTCATTCAATTTCGCATTTATTTTTAATTTTGATTACTTGTCATTACCCTATTTAACTCCCCCTTTTAGTGCACCAAGGGACAATAAATTGAGGTCCTAAGTCATTAAACCTCACTCTATAATCTCATTAAAGTCACCAAACATCCTAAAAGATACCCTTAAAAGCAAGCAATCCAAAAGAATGAAGAATAAGATGTTCTACTATGTTATAGGGAACTTAGGATATACATCCATTAATAAGAGTTGCACAACTTAGGAAGAGGGTTATACATCCTACTAATAAGGCATGTACAAACCTCATTTTTTATTTTTTAAAAATAGAAAATAAGAAAGAAAATGAGAGGAGAAGGGAAAAGGAGTTTTGGACATGTCCTAGTGATATCTTTACCCTCAAAAGTACATAACAAGTTCAATATCCTTCAACAATGTAAAAAAAACAAAAAAAATGCACAAATGTAAAGATAAAGGCTAAGTTCTAACTTTGAGAGAGTGGGGTGAGGCTAGGGTTTAGTTTTTTTCTATGTTTGAAGTACTTTGAAAAGTGATTTTTGTAAAGTAACCTTAATGTTTGCGAACCTCTCTATCATCTCTTCAAAATAGGGGGAATTTATAAGTGTTAGGTGGGTGCACAGTGCTATAAATAGTTTTGGTTGCACCATGGACATATTTAATCACAAACAATAAGATAAATGCATTGGAATTAGGGTTTGCGTGTAGGCTATATAATCATGGGAAGGTTGTACATCCTACTACTAAGGTAATCCAACCCCAGGGTGCAAAGTGGGGGGACCATTTCTAGAATGTTGTTTGGTTTAAGTTTTTAGGAAGATTGCACAACCTTGAGGTACAATGTAAAACCTTACAACCTTGCTTAAAAGGTTGTACATCTCATCAAGCTTGGCCAGTAGCCCTGGGATAGACTTAGGTTTGGTATTAGGGCTTGGTCTTGTACTTTATCTTAGGTTTAGTTTTGGACTTCTCTAAGGTTTCCTAGGGCCTTTCATCCCCTTATTTGGGCAATTCCCTTTTACATTATAGAGATTTAGTTTAATGATTTCATCATTAGGTTTTGCATCCTAAGGCCCAAAATCTGATGCTTACTCACTTATTTTCATTTATTAGCATGACATTTATGTCCTAGTATTTAGATGTATAAAGGTTAACATATCATTCATGCACAATCAAAAAGGCATGTCAATTTCTTTATTCAATACATGTATATGTTGAGTACAACTCATTTAATGTTAGTGAACACAAATTGATGTCTATCTCAGTATATGTACATAATATAAGGAGAAAGGAAGTTAGAATTCAGTCGACGATCTATGCTCTATGTCTCTATATGCAAAACTTTACTCTCTAAATAACCCACATGTTATGCTTCATTATCTGAAAAAATATGGTTTGGTGAGTTGCGACTTAATGAATAAAAATAATAATCAGATTCTAATGGAACAACCAACAATCAAATATCATTATGATACATTACAGTATAAGAATTGACTATGCAAGTGCAAATACAATTGCAATAAATTGATTAATTTTGTCATGACCTTGCAAGGTAAACACTGCTATTAGGAAGTCATGTGAATCATGTGACATAATATTTTATTGGCTAGCATATAAAATATGATTCATTTTATCAATAACATGTGCCATAATAGGACATATTGGTCCATTTGCCAAGTGATTTTGTAAGTGTTGGACAAGTTGGTCACAACATCTTTTCAGTTCCATATGTAAGTGTTCATTCACAATGGTATAACAAGTAATCATTAAAATCATATAATTCTCATTTGACTTGTATCGACATGTAAAATTTCACAATTCAATCACATATAGACATAATTGAATACAATCATATCTTAAAATCATCACATATATACATTAGAATCAAATTATGGCTTTTACTCACCTTTGATGCAACCAACAATTATGGTAGGTCTAAACCTCTCTCTTCAGCTTCCTCAATGTGTTAAGATCCTAAAATTTGGTACATTCATGTTTAATATATGTCAAAATGAGTTTGAGAGCTTGGTATGTAACTATAGTCATGTTCTATGCAAGTGTACCAAGTATTTATGCTTATTATTCTTATATGGCAACCTATCCTCGATACATTCCCACCATAATAATTCTTTCTATATTTACCCAACTTAATTGATTCTTCTTATTTTAAATAAACTTGACACATAATGATACAACATAGTCAAAATTCAAGTCAATATACATATAGAAAATATTGTGAATTATTAAATTCTTCCATATTTTCAATGTGACCATAATTTGATCAGGTCTTACAATCTTACCCATAACTCTAATTATACAAAGAAAATTGAAAAAAATAGTTTTCTAATAGTTATATAACACATAAAGGAACATTTTCATGTGTTCCATATTGTTAGATTCAATTTGCAATGTCATCAAAATAAATTATCAATCTCATGGTGAGCAAGTTTCAACATACTAAGAATTAGTCATGATGAAGGAGCAATATCTCCTCCCTAATAATATATTTGGTAAAACTAATTTGTAAGAATTTATATGATACATAAATCTACAACTTTCATACTCTGTACATCCTTAACTCCCATTTTATGGCCATCAAATTCTAGGTAAGTCGAATCAATAGTTTGACCAAATTTCATCAGGTTCATGGTCAATCACAATAAAAGTGGAATATCTCTTTTCACATGACAAATTAAGCAAAACGATTTTATAGGCATTTAGAGGGGCTATAAAACTAAAAATTTCACATTTTTCAATTTGCCCAAATTAGAATATAGGGTCATCAAAAATGTGAAAAAAGGCCAAATTGAGGAGGTTTTCGTAGGCTATGAACCAGTCCTAATGAAGGAGTCATATTAAGCAAAACTAATTTACATGCACTTATATAAGGCATAAATGCACAAATTTCATAGCTTATACTTTCCCTAATTCCTCTTTTAGGGTTGTGAAATTATAGGTGAAACAATTTGTTTAAACAACAAAACCAACACAATCAACTATTGTTTCTTTTAAGCTTCAAATTCCATGCATAAGCTTTACCTATAATTACTCCATAATTCTAACTAATTATGCATTTTTAAGATGTTATGATAGAGGAATTTCATAAGGAAATAAGATAAAATCACTTACCTCTTTTTCCAAAACTAGAAAAGCTTAAGGTTTCTTTGTAGCTAGTTTACTCTTTTTCGTCTTCTTCTTATTCTTTTTCTTCTCCTTTTCCTTTTTGTCTTTCTCTCTTAGCTCTCTTTTTATTTTGCTTCCTTTAACATTTTTCCCCTCTAATATACTCTTAAAGAAAGAAAAAATCAGTTTGTATACCTACTCTAATAAGACAAAATCATGGTGGCTTACTACCACTGATTGGAAGTTCAATTTTCCTTTTCTAGTACCTCTTCTTCACTCCTTTATCACCTCTATCTCTCTAGTAATTCTCATATGCTCCTTATACTTATAATAAGTACCAAATCAACATTATTTAAGATATTATAACATGCATACAACATATGATAATTTGTCATACAACTAGGTAAATATCACATTTATGTTCAAATGCCCCAAATGCATAGGTGGAAGTGTTATCATCATGTTTATCAAATGCACATATTTAAGTTATCACTTATGTAATGCATATGCTCAAGCAAGATTGCAAATCATTTATGCAATTGGTGTGTTCATGTGACAATGCAAATGAATGAGGATAGGAATGTTACATTTTGTGCAATAAAGGTGATTTGGAAATTATTAAAAATCTAAGAGGTAGAGAGCAACCAACCTTGGTTGTAAGGGATTATTTGCAAATTTTAATAAAAATTAGAAAAATTATTTTTTAATGAAATTTAGCAGAAAACCCTAAGTCCAATCTGACAATCATAAATAAAATATTGCAAGGTCGATGCGACTTAGTATGGGATCATTAGAAAAGGATTCATAATAAATAAATAAATGAGCTATCTATAATATATTTATTTCATGTACATACCCTAATCTCTCATAGGAAGTTTCACAAACGAACTTTGTTAATTTTCATACAGGGCATAAGAATAAAGCATAAATGCACTTAAATCGAGGCAAAAAATCAAATCTATAAATGAGAAATAAACTTCATTAAACATAAAAGGTGAGTGTCCTAAAAGTTATCTCTAAATATTTTGGAAGCTAACCTAATATTCAAAGGTAGAAAAAGAATTCAAGGGCAATGCCTAAAATCTATAGTGTTGAAGAAGGTAGAAAATTAAATAATTATAAAAAGAAAAAAAAAGAATGCATACTACCCCTATTGTGGCTCCTACAAGATAGTGGTATATATTATAGGCAATTGGTGTGTAACCACACGAAGGAAAGCCCATCAAAATCATCTTCATGATTGCATTTGCTAGTAGGCTTGCCATATCAAAACTCCACTACGATTACAATTGCTTTAGGGCATCACATGTGGAGGCATCCTCATGTAGAAGCTCTTCCTGGATGTCGATGACTTTGTCATCATGGTATTCCATCATAGTGCAATCCTTTGAAAGCAACAGAAACCTAAAAGCTAAGTCCACAAAATTTAAGGTAAGAAAGAAAAGAGAGAAAGATAAAAGGAATTGCATGAATGACCCATTATTGTTAAAAGGGAAGGGGGGTTATATAGTGGGACTGGTCTGTATAGACTAGCCTTCTTGTTAAGAAATGAGGTTCCATCAAGTACTCTATACAAAACACCCTTGGTTTATACAGACCTTTAAGAACTAGTAGGCCCAATCTAACCTCCCAATCCCAAACCCAACCTCCCAAGCCTATATCCAACCTTATAATTACCTAATTAACCATTTTTAAGCCTAAATTTCCACAAGCTTCATAGGCCTAATTTTCTTCCTAATGTTTCAAGCCTAATTCCCAAATTACCTCTAAACACTTAAAAGGACCAAACATCAAGTAAATAACCAAAATACCCTTATCCCTATTAAAAGTCCTGAAGAGATCATTTGGCCCCCAATTAGCAAAATAACCCTATCACTGCCAAGATATTCATAAGACAGTTTGATCCTCTAACATCACTACTCAAATTACTAAAATAGCCTCCAAATACAAGCTTGAATTCCCTAAAAGCCCGATGGAGATTTCTAATAGAAGATCTTTCATCATAAAATTATTTGAACCTACAAAGCACTTTCCTCAACATCAAGGACTAAGCTTACTACCTCAGAATATAAATGAACCCCCTCCTAAAATAGCTAAATGGCTCTAAGAATGCTAGTTCATCTTTAACATGCCAAAAAGGTAGAAATGATATAAGATTAAACCTAGGGGGTATCTCTTAGCCATAACTGCTATCTAGAATAACTAGAGCACCTGTAGAAAGATTCAAATCATTAGTAACTATAAGAAGATGGTCACAATCACCTGAGATAACACAACACCTTAGTACCTATCAAAAAAGCAATCAGAGAGAATTCAGTACTGGCTAGAAAGCTACTAAAAGATATAACGACATTGGTATCAACTAGAAAAACTGCCAAAGGGACTTCAGTACTTGCTAGAGAGCTGTTAAAAGATACAAAAGCATATGGTACCTATTAAAAAAAAGCTACTAAAGGGAATTCAACATCTATTAGAGAGTTGCTAAAAAAATAAGAAAACCTAGTAGCTGCTATAAAAGCTATCATAGGGAATTATTATCTGCTATATAGCTGCTAAAAGATATAATGAAACTTGGGACTAGCTAAAAAAGTTGCCAAAGGGATTCAGTACCTACTATGGAGTTATTGAAATATCCAGTACTTATTGAAAAGTTATTAAAAGTACACAAAACACATTGGCAACTACCAGAAAAATAATAGAACAAACTTTAGTGCCTGCTTGAGAAGCTACTAAAGAATTATATTCTTGGGTATCCTTGCTAATATTTACATTTCTTACATTGCTTTGATGAGACTTATTCAAATAGTCATTTTCCTAAATGATGTTTTCCAAGAGCCATAAAGTATGGACAAACTATAAACATCATATTTTAGGCTTCAGGATGGAAAGCCCAATAATCAAAATCATTGAAAATATTCCTTAGAAATGTAAGGGGGAATTGTCAAAGTTATAGAAAAAAAGGCCTTAAGAAATCTTGAAGAAGCCCATGGCTAGGACAAAGCTCAAGCTGCCAGTACAAGCTTAGTAAGTTGTATAACCAATTAAGTAAGGTTGTACAACCTATACTAGGGTTGTACAACCCTGGCTTAAACCCTTGTCCTTATAACCTTCTAGAACTGATCCCACCTTAAACCTTAGGATTGTACAACCCTAATGGATAGATGTATAGCCTAACCTTTGTTGTACATCCCATTTATAAACCCTAAATATCAAATGATTCACCTCATTTTTTGTAATTAGACAAGAACATGGTGCAACCAATAAAAACCATTTTCAGCTCTAATACACCTTTCTTCTCCTATAAATACCCTTTCATTTGAAAATATAGGGAGTGGCTTGGACAAGCTTAGGTTACTATGCCAAATTCCAAGCTTAAAACCCTAACTCTCTAGAAATTAAACCCTTAATCCCAATACACTAGCATTTAAAGTAGTTCTTAAGGCTTTGAGACTACATCTTTCATCCTTTACAATATTTTAGAGAAAAATATTAAACTTGTGAGCCTCTAAGGTCAAAAGAAAACACCAAGGCATCTAAGAGGTCCCCCCTCCTTAGTCCATTTCTTCTTTCTTTCCTCCTTCATCTTTTTTGTTTTTGAAAACCTAAGATTAGTAGGTTGTATATACTTTGTGTAGTTTGTACACCCCTTATCAGTCGAGGAAGCAACTTTTAAATCCTTTCTTTCTTAAACCAAATTCTCTCATTTTAAAACTCTTTTTTTTATATAGCATTTTATGGTTCCATTAACGGAATGGGATGAGGCTTAATAGCCTAAGACCACTTATTGACCTCAAAAGTGAAAGTTTGAATGGGCTTTAAATGTCTTTCAAGGTTCCTTTTGTGCTAATGTGTTATGTTCTTCCATATTTTGATTGAATGGTGTTTTAAGCTGTTATTTGATCTTATTTGGTAGTGACCAAGTGAGGAGTTCCTTGCTTTTTAGACCTTGAAAGTCATGTAAGAATTGCTTATATTTTTTTATTTAGTTATTTGGCATGTGTTTTAGCTAACAAGTTCTACCTTCATTGAGTTGTATTCTAACCTTCATGGTGATTAATAATGTGCATGGATGCCAAGCTCTTTGTGAGCAACAAAAAGAGAGGTTAAATAACCTTAGGACACCTTTCTTATGTTAATATGCCTTAAGCCATCAAATATCTTCCAAATGCATGTATTCCCTTTTTATGGTTTTCAAGGTTTCATAATCCATGTATTGTGTTTATTTTATGCTTTATATGATGTTGTGATGTGTCAATTATGGACTTAGATGCATGATTAGGCACTTTAGCTTTGGAATATGGTAATGATTGGTAATTTTACTTGTTGACATGATTTTCCTTATTTGTTTATTTAATAATTACTAACTTATGCATTCTTGTGGTATAGGTGTTTGTTTAAGCTAGACCATGGATGATGGTTTCAATGACCATCTTTGATAATTATGAATGATAAAATATGCATGTGATCGATGAATGATGATATAATGCATGTTAATCCTTATGCTATGTCACTTGCCCTCATCCCCTTGATATGAGTCTGTATGACGTGATGCATGGATGAGACACATGTTAATCCCCATGCCATATCATATGCCCCCATCCTCTTCAATATGAGTATGCATGATGTGATGCATGTATAAGATGCATATTAATCCCTATGCCATGTCACATGATCCCACTCCTTTTTGAATTAATGAGACAATTTGATTGATTTGATTACACTAGAGGCATGCTTTGGACCATTAAATTAGACTAACTAACAACTTGGTTAAAATGTTGAAAGTGAGCCAAAGATGTCTAAAGGCCATATCTTAATATTTGAGCGATTTAAGGGCCCCACCCTAGAATTTATTTTATGTAAGAGAACATTAGGTTAGCTTCAAAAATATTATGAGCTAGTCTTAGGACACTTACCTTTTATTTTTGAAGAATTTTAATTAATCATTTACTATCTAATTTTGTTACCTTAATTAGCATGGTCGATATCATTCTTAGGAATATGCATAACAATATTGAAATTAATTTGTGATAAAATTTTATGAGGCAATAAAACACATAAGTGAGATTAAATAAATAAATTATTGTTTATTCATATTTTTTTTACAAATTTTGTCATTGATAATGGGTTGAGTTGCATTGGTGTTGTGATATTTTAAACATTACTGAACAAGACATAGGACTTTTGCATAATTTTTTGAAAAATTAGTTTCCATAATTTTTCCATTATATTTTATGAATAGTACAATCGTGATTAAGGCCAACCCCCTATGTGTCTTTCAAATTTTTTTCATATTACTTGACACTTGAGAATTAAAAAACACACAATATGTTGTTTTGCGATCCTAAAAATTAAACACCTACTTACCTTATGTTGTTGATCTGATTCTTAACTGATTCATATAATTTTGATTTGCACATTTTGACGTGTTTTTATTATTTCAGTTCCCTCTTCATTTACACTTCCACCCTTTTTGTTTATCGAGGAAAGTGCAGTTCCCTCTTCATTTGACATCTCATTCAACGAAGAAGGCAGTTTAGTTTGCCCAGTTGGGGCCTAGTTCAGGGAGTTGTACCTCGAGTTCATGTTTGCTTGGAGGACACTAGCTTCATGCCATTTCTTCAGATGTGGCTAAAAAAGGCTTTATATATCGAGTTTATGATCACGTAGGCATTGCCCAAGTGGTGGATGGACACTACCCATACTTTTCATTGCTACTTATAGGGGGTTACGATCATACCTACGGACTTCACATACGTGAAGCAGATTAGGTTTGTAGGATTCCATGCTTCAATGGGACTATGTCTATTAGCTCCTTAGGTACATCCCTAATGCAAAAGGAAGTCTCTCTTTTGAACTGCCAAGTTAAAGGGATGGCGCTTCAACTACATCTAAGGATAGCCCATAGAGGTGGTGGACCAAGTAGCACATTGCTTTCTACTTTATAATTTGTCAGGGATGTTGTTCATAAACCCATCAGATGTGGTGGAGATTTTCCTGTTACAAGCTATAGAGGACTTTAGGCTTATTCACCACTTTAACTTAGGATCTGCACTAGATTACCTGTATAAGTTCTTAGTCCAATCCAATAAAAGGCACTCTTGTATAAAAGGGGCATGGCATGTGTCCATTGTAAGTATGTTGTGAACTTCTTTTATATTGTTTATTTATTCTTCTTCAGCTATTTAAAAATGACATTATGTTGTATTGATAGGTTTGGACCACAGAGTTGGGTCTGCTACAGGGTAGCAACCTTATGCCAAACATGAAGGGCTATACTTGGTTAATCTTCCTGCCTTAAATGCAAAATTTGAGATAAAGAATGTGCCAATGTTAATGGCTATACTTCAATTAAAGCATGTAATAGATGATAAAATTAGAGAAACTCAAAGGAATGATCCATATTTTTAGAAAAATTCTATTTATGATGTAGAAAGGAAAGAAGACTGATTTTTCAATTAGAGATGATGGGATGATAGTGATGGGTAGTCGAGTTTATGTACCAGATGTTGATGGTTGAGATCAAAGATTATGCAGAAGGCACACTATACACGATATGTTATGCCCCCTAGAAGTATAAAAATGTATAAAAACCTGTGATCACATTTTTGGTGGTCAGCGATGAAGAGAGATATAGATAAGTTTGTATCAAGATGCTTAACTTGCCAACAGATCAAGGCAGAACATCAAGCATTAATAGGTAACTTGTATCCTTTACCTATTCCTATATGAAAATGGGAGAAAATCTCAATAGATTTTGTTGTCGATTTGCCTTATACATAAAAAAGGCATAATGTTTTTTAGGTTATTATAGAAAGACTTACAAAATCTGCACACTTTTTGTCTATACAATAGACATATTCACTCCATAAACTATCTAAAATATATGCTATTGAGATTGGGAGATCACATGACATTCCTATTTCTATTATGCCAGATAGAGATCCTGATTCACTTCTCATTTTTATAACAGCTTATAGACAACCTTAGGTACTCATTTGAATTTTAAGAACTGCTTTTCACCAACAAAAGTCAATAAAAGATGACTATTTAGACATTAGAGGATATGATGTGAGCTTATATGTTAAAATTTAGAGGTAACTATGAGGGTAGAACTTCTTCAAAGGGTACTCATCCGTAAATGACCTAGCCTTCTTGCGCTACTCCCTAATTGAAGTAAGTTGGAAAGCCTTCAGCGGAGGCATAAGAGGGAGTGACCAAACGACCGAGTGTAAGCCCTTATAGCTATTAGGTTGTTAAGCACTGAAAGCCGGAGTCAAATAAGCTGTCCAACTATGTCTAACACATACGCTATGGTTAGTCTATTAGCTAACATGTCGATGACTTACTAATGGGAATCGTATGTGTCGTAGAGCTTCTCATAGAAATACAAAAATGTATCACCTAATTCATGATGATCATTTGCCATTAATGGAATTTACATATAATAATAGTTATCACTCCAATATTAGTATGGCACCATATAAAGCTTTATATAGTATAACATGTAGAAGTCTAATTCATTGCGATGTTAAAGGAATGAGACAGTTAGAGGGTCCTAAGATGGTACAATATATGGTGGCCAAAATCTAAGTAGTTAGAAGATGTTTGTAAGCAACTTAAGAAAGGCATAAAGGGTATGTTGATAGACATAAACAATAAATAAAATATTGAGTTAGAGATAAAGTATTCTTGAAGGTTTAACCATAGAAAGGCATTATTAGGTTTAGTAAATAGGGAAAGTTAAATCCAAGGTACATTGGCCCATAAGAGATCATCAAGGCAATTAGAGTTTTGGCATATCAATAAGCATTCCTAGTAGAATTATCTCAGATACATGATGTGTTCCATGTTTCTATGCTCCAAAGATATCACTCTGATCCTAATCTTATATTATTAGAGCTAAAGATCGAATTGTCTGATGATATGACTTATTAAGAAGAACCAGTTGAAATTCTTGATCAACCGCTAAAATAGTTAAGGAATTAAGTGATGCCCATGGTTAAAGTGAGATGGAGCCACCACTCACCTAATGAGGCCATTTAGGAAGTAGAGGGACTTATGAGATGACAATATCCCTATCTAATCTCGAGTTCTAGCAAGTAAAATTTTGAGGACAAATTTTCCATAAGAGAGGGACAATTATAACATCCTCAACCCAATTCATATGCATCTTAATTATGTTATATTTGAATATATGCATCACATGACATAAGCATGACAATAACACCTATATTATCGCATTTGAGGCATTTGAATATGAATATGATGTTTACAAAGTGGCATGGCAAATTGTCATATGTTCTATGTATGTGTGTTATAATATTTTAAATAAAGGTATTTTGGAACTTATTAAAAGAATATGGAGCATATATTGATTGGTTGATAGATGGAAGTGATTAAGGAGTGAAGAAAAGGGATTAAAATATAAAATTTCAACTTTCAACCGATAGGATTAAGCCATTAATCTTTTGTCATATTAAGATAAGAATACAAATTGGAATTTTCTACCATTAAGGGTTGAAGAGAGGAGAAAAGGAGAAATATGTCAAAAGAAGGATAGCAAATAAAGAAAGAAAAAAGATGGGAAGAAATAAAATAATAATAAGAAGAAAAGAAGTTACCTAGGAAGAAATATTGAGGTTTATGACCTTTCATGAAAGGTATGTGATTTCATATTTGTTCTTCCATGGAACTTATTCTCTATGGCATATTAATCATGAGCAATTAGTGGGAATTATAAAGAAATTGTAGTTAGGATTCATGTGCGAGAAGTTGTTGATAGTGAATATGAGTAGGATTCCTTTAATTATATTTTCAGGGCATATTGTTGCACATATAATCTTATAACCCTAGGAGATGAATTATGTAACATCCCCATCCACATTCATTGATATTGTCACATGAACATATTTATTGCATAAATGATTTGAAACCACACATGAACATAGGCATTGGAAAAATGATCATTTAGACATGTGAATTAGATAAGCACGATAATGACACTTGCACCATTACATTTAGGACACCTGAACATAAATGTAATGTTTGTATAGTTGCATGAAAAATTATCTTATGTTGTGTGCATGTTATATTATCATAAGTAATGGTATTATAGAGCTTATTTAAAAGTATAAGGAGCATATATGGGTTAGGAGATGGATAAAGGTGCTAAATGAGTGAAGTAGAGGGACTAAAAGAGGAAAGTGAACTTCCAACCAATAGGAATGCAACACCATGATTTTGTCTTATTACAATAGGTTTACAAATGGAATTTTTGACCTTTCATGATCAAAATACAGAGCTTAGATGTAAGGTACAGTAAAAGAGAGAGAGCTAAGGAAGAAAGAAAGGAAAGAAGAAAAAGAAGAAGAAGAAGAAGAAGAAGAAGAAGACGATGAAGAAGAAGGAGAGGGAGAATAGTGAGTTGCCTAAGGAGGAAGCCTAAGGTTTTCTGGTTCTAGGACAATAGGTAAGGTAATTTATCTTCTTCTCAAATGAAATAAACTCTTCATTACAGGTTAATCATGCATGGTTAGTGAGAATTATGGAGTATTTGAGGTAGAACTCTTGGATGGAAGTTGAAATTCAAAAGAACAAGAGTTGATTGTGTTGATTTTACTATTAGAGCATAATTTTATTCCCATGATTTTATAATCCTAGAAGAGGAATTAAAGAAAGTTCAAAATATGAAAGTTGTAGCTTTATGCCTCATTTAAATTCATATGAAAATTTTTTCTTGATTTGGTGTGTGTGAGGAGTTATGGCCCCTTCATTAGGGCTAGTTCACAACCAACTAAAATCACCTCAGTCTTTTTGTTTTCTTATATTTTAATAGCCATATGTTATGATTTTGACAAAGTGTAAAACATAAAATTTGTAGGGTTATATCCCTATAAACACCTGTAAATTGGTTTGGATTGATTTATTGTATGGAAATAGATATGGCTCATTGATTGTGACTGATCTTGTACTCAGATGAAACCTCACCTGTCTATTAATTCCAAGAATTTGATAGCAATAAATTATGAATTTGGTGATGCATTAAACTTAAAAGTTGTATATTTATATATTATCTACATGAATGTAAAATAGTGTTGCCATATTTTTTTTATGGTTGTTGAGATATTGCCCCTTTATTATGACTGATTATCACCAAGTTGAAAATATGCTCATCCAGAGATTGGTCATCTATTTTGTTGATTTTATATAATGAACTAGACAATGAATAAAACATGAAAAATGTTCCTTTATGTGTTATGAAACTTTTGGAAAATTAGTTTTGTAATTTTATTTGTACAATTTGAGATATAACCAAGAATGTAAGACCTACTTAGACTGAGATGACGTTGAAACATAACAAAATTCAAAAATTCACCTCATTTTTTGTGTGCCTTATATTGGCTTGAAATTTGAATATGTTGTATCATTATATGTCTAGCTTATTTTAAAAGAATAATCAAGTCATTTGGATAAGTATATCTAGAATTATTATTATGCGAGTGTAGTAAGCTCAGGCTGCCATATAAGGAAAAACATGCATAAACACTAGGTCCACTTGCATGGATCATGCCATAGTTGCATACCAAGTATTAATAATCATTTTGGCATACTTATAAACATGTATGTATCAAATTTTAGGATCTCAAAACTTTGAGAAAGTCCTAGAGGAAGATCCAAACATACCATAAAGGTTGGTCACATCAAAATGTGAGTAAAAACCATAATTAGATTCAATGTGTGTGTAATAATTTTATGATATGATTATGTTCTATTACATGTATATATGATTGAATTGTCACATTTTACATGTGAATACAAGCCAAGTAAGAATCGTATGCTCTTAATGATTACTTGGTATACCATTTGTAAATGAGCACTTGTATATGGAACTAAAAAGGTGTTGTGACCTGCTTGTCAAACACTTGCAAATCACATGGAGGATGGACCAATAGATCCAATTAGCATATGTTATTGATCAAATGAATCACTTGTTATATGCTAGCCAACAAAATCAAATGTCACTTGAGTCACATGAATTCCCGGGAGCAGTGTTTGCCTTGCAAGGTTATGACAAAAATAAATTTATTGCACTTGCACTTACATAGTCAACTGTTATACTTGTAGTGTATCCTGATGATATTCTTATGTTGACTATTATTTTTATTCATTGAGTCGTGACTCACCAAATTGTAAATTTTTTTCAGATACTACAACATAAGATTTGACATTTTGGTGCTTAGGGTTTTACATCAAGACACATGGATCACGGGTCATTGGCTGAATTCCAACTCTCTCTTTCCTTGTGTGATGAACATACATCTAGATAGGAACCAGTTTATCGTCACTAGCCTTGAAATTAGTTAACATATATGTACATTAAATACATGTTTGATTGTCTATGTATAATGAATAAAACATTTATGCATATGTATTTTGGACATGAATGCTATGAGTTTTATAAATGAAAATGGTCATTACAAATTAGGCAAATTGAAAAGTATGAAAGTTGTATTTTTATGTCTCATCTAAATGCATGTAAAATAGTTTTGCTAAATAAGTTGTGTGAAGACATATGACCCCTTGATTGTGACTAGTTATTGTTGAAACTTGTTTAGTTCTCAATTTTGTTTTCCAATAATTTTGTAGGGTTATAATGGGAATTAGGTGAAGTGAAAAAAAAAATAAATTTGTATCCTTATATATTTTCTAAATTTTGGAAAATTAGTTTTGCTTAATAATTTGTGTGCTAAGAGATATGGCTCCTTGTGTAACGACCGTATTCATATTTACTCTGATACCAATAACTATAACAACCATATTCATTTACATAACTCACACTATTCATGTCCATAATCTGTAATGCTACAATCTGTACCTAACCGTGCCCATTTACAAAACTCATATTATTCATGTCCACAATCTGTAATTCTATAATCGGTACCTATCAGAGCATTCAACATCTGAGATTTACCCGTCGGCCCCGCGATGTCATACACACCAGGATTTGCACGTCTACCCCGCGTGTGCTTGAATCCTCTGATACCACCAACTGTAACTATCGTCTTCAGTTGCAAATCATGGTATTTCATGTTCGAAAATGCATATACATTAAGATTTATTCATCATACATATATAATCCCATATGTATTTAATGTACACATGTGTTAACTAATGTTAGGACCAGTGACCATAACTAGATCCTATCAAATGTATGTACATGATGCAAGGAGAGAGAGTTGGAATTCAGCCGACGACTTGTGCTCCATATGTCTCTATGCAAAATTTTATATACCAAAGTGTCCAAAGTCTATGCTTCAGTATCTAAAAAATAATTGTGATTTGGTAAGTCGTGACTCAGTGAATAAAAACAATAATCAAATTCTCATGGCATAATTTATAATCAAATATCATCAAGATACATTGCAAGTATAACAATCGACTATGCAAGTGCAAATGCAATAGCTTTGTTTTTGTCGTGACCGAGCAAGGCAAACATTGCTCCCGAGATATTCATGTGATTCATGTAACATATGATTTGGGACCTATTAGTCCATCTTCCTGTAAGTTGCAAGTGTTTGACAAGTCGGTCACAATGCCCCTTTTAGTTCCATATGCAAGTGATTATTCACAAATGATATGCCAAGTAATCGTTAAGAGCATTTGATTCTCACTTGGCCTGTATTCCCATGTAACATGTAACAATTCAATCATATATACATGTAATATAACATAATCATATTATTCCCATATAACATGTAACAATTCAACCATTCTTACTTGACTTATATTTTCATGTAACCTGTAACAATTCAATCATATATACATGTAATAGAACATAATCATATCATACAATTATCACATACACCCATTGTATCTAATTATAGTTTTTACTCGCACACATTGAATCCAATTATTGTTTCTACTCACACACATTGAATCCAATTATTGTTTCTACTCACCTTTTGATGTGACCAACCTTTATCGTAGGGCTTCTTCAAAGTATTCAGATCCTAACATTTGATACATACATGGGTATAAGTATATCAAAATGATTATGAATACATGGTATGCAGTTATGGCATGATTCATGCAAGTGTACCTAGTGTCTATACATATTTTCCTTATATGGCAGCCTGAGCTTACTACACGGTCATAGTAATAACTCTCAATATACTTATCCAAATGGCTTGATTTTTTTTTTCAAACAAACTAGACATATAATGGGACAACATATTCAAATTTTAGGCTAATATCAGATACACACAAAATGTGGTGAATTTTTAAATGTTGCCCTATTGTAGTGTCCTCTCAGTCTAAGTAGGTCTTACTCTCTTAGGTGTATCTCCAACTATACTAGTCCAATTGCAATAATATTCTACCATCAGTTAAAAAATATATAAATGAACATTTTTCATATTTTACTAATTATCCATTTCAGCCATAAGGTCACCAAAACTAAAGACCAATCTCGAAGCAAGTAGGTTTGTAACATGTTGACAACCAATCATGATAAAGGGACAATATCTCAGCAACCATGCTAGATTTGGTAACAATATTTCACAAGTATGTAGATCAGACATAAATATACAACTTTCAAGTTTGTACCATCATCAAATTCTAAGTCTATGGTCATCAAATTCTTAGAAAACTGATTTAAAAGAAAGGTGATGTGTCATCTGGGTATTGAGTCAGTCCCAATCAATGAACCATATCTCTTTCCACATAGTAAATTAATCAAAACTACTTAACAAATATTTAGAGGGAATATAAGCATACAAGTTTCGTGTTTTGCACTTTATCAAAATCAGAACATAAGGCCATCAAAATATAAGAAAACATAAGACTGAGATCATCTCGGTTCGGATTTGACCTAGTCCTACTGAAGGAGTCATATCTCTTCACACACACATAATCAAGTAAAACTGTTTCATATGCATTTATTGAGGCATAAGGCTATAACTTTTATGTTTTATACTTTCCCCAATTCTTCTTTTAGGGTTATGAAATTGCGAGTGAAAAAATTTGCTCTAACAATAAAATCAACAGAATCAACTATTGTTTTCTTGGATTACAACTTGCATCCAAGAGTTCTACCATAATTACTCCATAATTCTCACTAACTATGCATGATTAACATGTCATGAGAGGTTAATTTCAGTTGAGAAGAAGATAAATTTGCTTATCTACTGTCCCAGAATTGGAAAACCTTAGGCAGCTCACTATTTTCCCTATCTTCTTCTTCTTCTTCTTCTTCTTCTTCCTTTCTTTCTTCTTCCTTTGCTCTCTCTTTGTTTCTGGTATAACCCACATTTTCCCCTTAATTCTGACCCTGATTAGTAGATATAAACTTATTATAATAATATAAAATCATGGTGTTTCATTTCCATTGGTTAGAAGGTCATTTTTCCTCTTTTAGTCCCTATTCTTCACTCCTTAAGCACTTCCATCCATCTCCTAATTCCTAGATGCTCCTTATAGTTTTAGATGAGCTCTCAAATACCATTATTTATGATGCCATAATAAGCACACAACATGAAATAATTTGTCATATAACTATGCAAATACTGTATATATGTTCAAGCATCCCAATTGCAACGGTGCAATTGTCATTGTCGTGTTTTTACAATTCACAAATCTAAATGATTATTTATCATGTGCATATGTTCATGTGAGATTTCATATCATTTGATATAGTGCATATGCTCATATATGATTTCATATCATTTATTCAATGAATATATTCATGTGATAATGCCAATGAATAGGGATAGGGATGTTACACCTTGACTAGGGGTTCATCCTAAACCTACTCATGCCTGCAAAGTCCGAGATTGATAATTTCATTTTCGGACCTTAGAAGCTGAATTGGAGCATGTTTTAGAGATGAAAAATGTTCATTTGTATATTGAATAATTGGATATCAATTTTCATTTGGACTTCTAAGTATTGAGATACGACTAAGTATATGGGACTATTTAGCATATAATTGCACTATAAACAGTGCAAAAATTATAAAATTCACCATAAATTGTGTAGTGTATACTTTGGATAGAATTTAGGATATGTCGAATCCATATATGTCTAGTTTAATTAAAAAGATTAGGTCATTTGGACTTGCGGGTCAAAAGTAATTATAGAAATAGCCTATAAGAGCATACATGCATATTGAGATAAAAATCTTACTTTATCATCATGGATTGATTTAGTGCATTGAAATAGGTCCTCAAGACATTAAAGATAATACTGGAAATAAGGTAGGACCATTTATGGCTTAGTAAGTTAAATGAGGAAGGTAAGTAAATAGCTAATGTTTCTTAAACACATAATTGGATAAATGCTATGAACTTATACTCTTTGGATTGAATTATTGTTTAATGAGATGATATTAATGAACACTTTGATGAAAGGATTGTTATATTCGTGAATTATTTATTCTTATGAGATATTGGTAAGTTGTGGCTCAAGAATGAAAGTATGTTGTGATATGGATTGCCAAGATTGATGGGTATTAATATTAGTCATTATATTGCAATAAGTTTGTTGGATTTATAAATGATTTGGAAAATGACCATTACTTAATATTATTTAAGCAAGGAATAACATATTATAACCTATATGGTAGCAACATTTAATAGCTTGTGTGGCAATAGTCGATAGCCTGGTGGCAATAACAACGATAGCCTATGTGGCAATAACAATGATAGCCTATGTGGCAATAACTTATTGCCTGTGTGGCAATGATCTATAGCCTAGGTGGCAATAATATATGATAGTCAATGTGGCAACAACATTTGATAGCTATTGTGATAATAAAATATGATAGCATGTATGGCAACGAAATATGATAGCATGAGTGGCAACAACATTTGACAACCTGTGTGGTAATGATATCATATAGCCTGCGTGGCAATTCAATATAACAGTCTATATGGCAATAACATTTGATAGCCTATGTAGCATTAAAGATTAAAAACTCTTTATTTGGTACATGGATGAGATGATGAGTTATTTATATTTAAATACTTATTATGTTATTTGTGTTTGAAGTATCATTATGTGTTTACTTATTGAGTAAGCAAGTTCACTCATTTGCATTAAATTTTCTTTCAAAAAGAGTAGACTAGAGATTGCATCCAATCTGCATTTTGAAGTTATTGTCTAAAAGTCTGATAAAGGTTGGGCATGTATGTTGTCTATTAGTATTTTAGTTTGTTTAGTCATGTATGTTTTATTGCAAATAGTTACTATATTGTGATACAAGACATATAGTGTTCAAAATGATTAAAGAAAGGTCTTTAATGTTAATGGATGGCATGAGAGAATTTTAATGATGTTAGTACTCCTTGCTTTATGAATGAGTTAATGAACTTGCTTTAGGAATGATTAGTAAATGGGACATTACATTATCTCTTATGTCTATTAGTATTTCACTTAATTTTCTTATTTGCAATTTCATTCATCAACTTTTTTTATTCTCTATATAATATAAGATACAAGATACTTAGTACATAAAACTCGATCTTCATGAGAATGATATATATTATCATAAAGTACACTTTACTACTTATGACTTACGTACTTGTAACTTAGGGAATTTCTTATAGCATGCATAGATCATCAAGTTTTCGACATCGTTTCCAGGGATTGACTGTATTAATACTAAGTTATTGTTTACATATTTGCTCGAGAATTTTATCTTCTTATTTTGACCATCATTCTTGTTTCTCTATTTTAGGCATATAACTAGAACCTGAAATCAAGAAAATGAAGAAGATTTGCTTCCTCTCATCTAAAAATTGAACACACCCTAAACCAAAGAAGGCAAGAACAACAACAAATTTAATAGATGGGCAATCAAGGAGACCAACCTTTGAAGGACTTTGCCACACCACTTCTTAAAGAATTGTAACTAGTTATCACTCAACCAACCATCAACACCCTACTATTTCATGGCCTCTCTTACAAAGATCCCTATTGGCCCTTATATACTAAGAAAAGGGGTTTGAATTAGTGGGTAATTTGAACTTTTGGAAGAAGCACACATAAATAAAAGATTAGAGAATGAGTATGAGAGGAATGAACAAAAGAGATTTATAATTGTTCAAGTGTTAACCAACCCTACATGCACTACCTAATTCACCAATTAGGTATTTCAATAAATTGCTAGTGTTTTACAAACTCATACTCAACTTAATGTTTAGGCTCACACCAAACCTTACAAGTGTTTTGCCATGGCTCATACTCAAACCTTACACGAGTGTTTTATTAAGGCTAACACTCAAACCTCTAAAAGAGTTTTCTAAGGCTCACTATAAAACCCAAACAAGAGTTTTCCATATAAAGGCTCACTCTTAAACCCAAACCCAAAGTGTTTAATGCTCACACCAATCTATGTATAAAGGAATGAAGAGTTAAAGTTATAAGAATAAACTTTGCAAGGGTTTTGGCATAATCAATGGTTATTCTCTTTCATTCAAGTCCATTTAGTGGTGTATTTATATGCTCCAACCACCAAAGAGACATTACAAATAAAGTTATGCCCAAATCGTTAAAGTATGCTAAGTAAATCCTTTATTTAATGCTTGTTACATGAAAGTCACGATTGAGATAAAAAGTCATTATTACTGCTGACTTTTCACTTCGAATTTTACTTATTCATGGTCAAGACCTTCAAATATGTCTAATAGTTATGACACATGGCAGTTTGACATTAGTCATTTAGAAAACTAGACATTAGATCTTTTAAATGGAACTTAACGATTGCGATTACTACTAAAATTTATTATCGCTACTTAGGTAGCACTGAAGAAGTTGGTCATTGTACCCATCACGAATCAAACTAAAGTTTTTCCATTCTTATTTTTCTTCAAGTCACGGTCACTACCAAAATTCATGATCATAAATTTTAAATCTTTAATGGTTCCTTCAAAAGTCATGGTTGCTATCAAAATTTACAGTCACTACTTTTGAAGGTAGATTTCCATACTTTATGTTTTTTCCTTCTCATCACTTCCACTCAACTTCCAATGGATTCTAACTTAATACCTACAAGATCAATACTTAAGATTGGCATTAGAACCTTTCAATTTATATTGTTAAGATCAAAGAGAGTCTTGACTTAGGTTTGACCAATCTAGTCTAACAATCCCAACGGTCATATATCTAATTTCTTAGGGATTTGTGACACATTTAGGTAAAATGGGATTATTGCAAATGCAATAAGACTATGCCTTTTCACATTCACTCTTAAAGATAAGGCTAAAGTAAGGATTAATTCTTTAGAACCTGGGAGTATCACTACTTCGGATTAACTCTCTTAAGCCATTTTAGGCAAATACTTCCCTCTATCAAAGATGGCTTGATTTATAAACTAAATCACAACTTTCAATCAATTGGATGGTCAAACTCTAAATGAAACTTAGGAAAGGTTTAAGGATCTTTTAAGAAGTGCCTCAACCATCAAATTTTGAAATGCTCAATAGTGCATACTTTCTATAATACGCTATTTGGGCAAATTAAGATCACTATAGATACATCAGTTAGGGATCTCTGCCAGATAAAATAATGGATGTGACATATGAGTTGATTGAGACAATGGCAAACAATAATTACTAAGCTCATGATAAGACTTGCAAAACAAATTAACGAAGGTCCATAACATGGATGCTTTCCAAACCTTGCAAGCTTGAGTATCCACATTGTCCAAACAATTGAGTGCTTTTAATCATAATGCTGTGTTTTCTCCTTTGTTGCTAGTTATATGTGACTTTTTTGGGTGAACTAGACATAAGATTATTGATTGCCTCACCTAGTTTTTCAACCTCTACCACCAAACTACCAACCTCAAGAAAAGAAATTAAGCTTAAAGAATGTTCTAGAAATATTCATACCAAAACTAATGCTAAATTTGAACATTATGAGGAGACTAGAGGCCAAAATATATCAAGCATACAAAAATCATTCTTCCTCCATCCGCAACCTTCAGATCCACATAAGATAAATAGTTTAACTCTAGATTTCAAGGTACTTTACCTAGCTCTTCTAAAACCAAACTAAAAGTTTATGTGAAAGTCATCACTTCGAAGAGTGGTAAAGAACTTCAAACTAGAGTTGAAAAGGAAGAAAATGGGGAAAAGGACAAACAAGTAAAGAATAAGAGTTGATCATGAAGGACAAGCCTAAGGAAAAGGTCAAACTAAATATACCTCTCATTCCTTTCCCTTCAAAACTTAAGTAAAATATGGTGGACAAGCAATTTGTAAAATTTTTGGACTTGCTCAAAAAGATCTAAATCAATATACCATTTATGGAAGTGCTTGCTCAAATGCCTAAATATGTAAAATTCATAAAGGACATCTTTTTAAAGAAAAGCAAATTAAAGGAATGTGAGAGAGTCATATTGATCGAGGAGTGTAAGGCGATCCTACTTGATAAGTTGCCTACAAAAAGAGGAGATCTAGGAAGTTTCACTATACCTTGTGATATTAGTTATGTTTCTTTTGAAAAAGCTATTTATGATCTAAGATCTAGCATCAATCTAATGTCTTTATCTATTTTTTAAAAACTAGGTATTAGCTAGATGAAGCATACCAATATTTCCCTCCACTAGCATACCATTCCATCGTTTATCCTAAAGGGATACTTGAGAACGTGCTCATCAAGGTAGACAATTTCATCATCTCGATAGATTTTATCGTTTTTAACATAGAGGCGGATAAGGAAATCCCATTGCTCTTGGGATGACCGTTCTTAGTGACAGAGGGTGGTTTTATTGATGTTAGGTAAGACATACTCACCTTGAGAGTGGGAGATGAGAAAGTGGTCTTTAACATGTATAAAATAATTAAAATTCCTATGATGGATGAACAATGCTTAAGGATTGATGTCATCAAATAATGCATTAAAGAAATCTTTTAAGAAAAGGAAGAAATCTCAAAAATTGAAATGGTGGCCATGGTAAGTGTAAAGTAAGAAAAAAAAAAAAAAAGGAAGATGCCATAGAGGTAAGGATCCCAACTCTAGAAATTTTTTGTGCTCCTTATATTTCCTCTCTTGTTTAGCCTTTAGACTATGAGAAATATTTTAAGGTAGCCCTCACTTTCCATTCTTAAACCTCCTCAAGTTAAGCTTAAACCTTTACCCCATCATCTTGCATTCTTAGGGAGATATAAGGCCCTTTTGATTATCTTCATCGATGAGTTTACATAAACCTAAGAGGAAAAACTATTAAGGATATTGAGAAATAAGATTTAAAGCCTTAGGGTGGACCATAACAGACATTAAGGGCTTAGTCTTAGACTTTGTATGAATAAATTTTTAATGGAGGACAATCACAAACCCACTATAGAACACTAAAGGTGGTTTAACCCTAGTATGAAGGAGGTGGTTAAGGAGGAAGTAGTAAAAATTACTAGATGTGGGGATCATCTACCCCATTTCAAATAGTCCATGGGTTAGCAAGGTCCAAGTAATTCCTAAAAAAGGAGGGATGACAACCATGATCGATAATAATAATGAACATATCCCTACTAGGATCATGACGGGGTGGAGAGTGTGCATTGACTATATAAAGTTAAACTCAACAACCCATAAGGATCGCTTTCCTTTACCATTTATTGAACAAATGTTGGAAATACTTGTAACTCATATGTACTATTTCTTCTTAGATGGATACTCAGGCTATTATCAAATACAAATAGTGCCAGAATATTAAGAGAATATAACATTTACATGCCCATATGGCACTTTTGTTTATATGCATATGCCTTTTGGGCTATATAATGCAACGATTACTTTCCAAAGATGCATGATGACCATATTTTCTAAAATGATGGAAAGAATGATATAAATATTTATGGATGATTTTTTTATTTTTAGTGATACTTTTGATACTTATTGTGTTAACCTTGATAGGGTTTTAGAGAGATTTAAAGAAACCAATCTTATGTTTAATTGGGAAAAGTGCCCTTTCATGGTCTAAGTTGGCATCGTGCATGGGCACAAAATTTCATCCAAAAGCATTGAAATGGATCGAGTAACGATCAAGGTCATAGAAAAGTTACCTCTTCCAATATCCATGAAGGGGATAAGGATCTTTTAGGCTATGTAGGGTTTTATAAATGTATCATTATGGATTTTTTAAAAATTTCTAAACCCAATTATGATCTTTTAGTTAATGATGTTCCTTTTACCTTTACTAATGATTATTTAAATGCTTTTCACATGTTGAAAAAGGAACTCACTTTCGCACCAATCATGAGAAAGTTTGATTGGTCTTTGTTATCTGAGTTGATGTGTTATGCAAATGACTATGCCATTAGAGCCATTTTAGGGAAAATGAGGGATAAAAAGCTTTATGGCATTTATTATACAAGTCTGACTCTCAATTATGCTTTTGCAAAAAAAAAAAAAAAAGAACTCTTATCATTATGTTTACCTTTTATAAATTTCATTCTTATTTTTTTGGTTCTAAAGTCATTATTTATACCAACCATATAGCAATTCACTACTTACTAGCTAAGAAGGATTTAATCTAAGGCTAATAAGATCGATTCTCTTGCTTCAAGTGTTTAACTTAGAGATTAAGGACCATAAGGGTATGAAGAACTTGGTTGTTGATCATCTCTCTCTGTTAAAGCATCTCCAAGAGGAAAAGTTCACTATCCCCATCAATGAGAGCTTTCTAGAATAGAAACTTTTCCTTTTAAAAGCTCTCTAAACTCTGCAGTATGCTGACTTTATAAACTATTTGTTAAGTAGCATTATTCCTCATGACTTTAATTTCCATCAAAAGAAAAAGATTTTGCATGATGTTAAATTCTATTTGTTGGATGAACCTTATTTATTTAAAGAATATACTAATGGTATTATAAGAACGTGTGTACCAAAGAAGGAGATGAGGGATATTCTACTTTATTGCCATACCAAGAATACAAAGGACATTTCGGCCCATCTAAAATCATGGCTAAGGTATTACAAAGTGTATTCTTTTGGCCATTATTATATACTGATTCTTTTGTTTTTGTCTAGTCATGTAATAGGTGTCAATGAATAGGTAGTATCTCTAAAAGAAATGAGATGCCTTTGAACTCTATGATTGAAGTAAAGCTATTTGACATTTGGGAAATCGACTTCATAAGCTCCTTGTTAAAGTCACTTGGGAACCAATACATCTTAGTAGTGATCGATTACAATGCCAAGTGGACTGAGGCCATAGCCAACCCAACTAATGATGCCAATGTGGTGTTCCAATTCTTAAAGAAACATATCTTCATAACTTTTGGAGCTCTACACCCATTATAAGGGATAGGACATCACATTTTTGCAACTAATAGTTTAAGCCCTTGCTCAAGAAGTATGAAGTGATGCTCAAGATTGCAATGTCTTACCATCCTTAAACAAGTGGCTAAGTAGAGGTGACCAATATGGCAATCAAGCATATTCTCAAAAAGAGGGTTAACTCTTTAAGGAACGATTAGTCATTGAAGCTCTTAGATGCACTTTAAATGCATAAGACTAACTATAAAATAACAATTGGTACCTCTCCTTATCGTTTGGTATTTAGGAAAGCTTGCCACGTACTAGTAGAATTAGAAGATATAGCATTTTGGGCAATTAAGTTTCTAAACTTTGATTGGCATCTTATCAGTGAAAAGAGAAAACTTCAACTCATTAAGGTTAAAGCCCTTCATCTTCTGACCTATGAGAGTAATTACATCTACAAGGATAAGCTAAAAGGTGGCACAATCGCCATATTATTCCAAAAGATTTCAGAAAAGGCCAGAAAGTTCTTTTATTTAATTTAAAACTACATCTTTTTTGGGAAAACATAAGTCTCGATGGTCGAGCTCATTTACCATAGCAAAGTTTTATCTTCATGGTGCCATAAAGATCAATAACTCTTAGGGTGAAACTTTTAAAATTAATGGGCAACGGTTGAAGCCACATTATGAAGGAGATGATATGCCAAAGGGGGAGACCTTGCTTCTCCTAAATACCTCCACAAGATTTCCAAACACAATGGTTAAGCTATAGACCTTAAACTAGCATGTCATGGGGCAATCCCCCACTTTTTGTCTTTCTTTTCTTTATGTGTTCCATTATTTCTCTTAATTATTAAAGGATCTCTTTTATGTTATATCCTAAAGCATGAGAAACACAATATTCGAAGTATCAAGTTTGGGGGAGTTTTGTTTAACACTTTTCACTACTTTTTATATTTATTATTATGTTAATTAGTTGTGTTATTGATGTTTGTTTTAATTTCGCATATTTCTTTGTGTTTATGGTAATTTTATGATAAAAAGGGATAAGATGAGCATATGGTCATGAGGGGTGAGACACTTAGCCATTAAGATGATCAATTTCACAAAAACCAGTGTTAAGGTAAAACACATTGCCAAAACATATAGCCATGCATCAAAGATTCATCATGGGGCAATAACTCAGCATTACGCATGGCCATACGCATAAAGGAAGTATAAAGTAGTAGCTAACCATACCGTATGGCCAAATCACACACTCATGTGCCCCATTTTACATAGCCATGTTCTTCTTAAACCCAAAATGTAAAGTTGTGACTTTCAAGCACACAACTATATGCCCTTCAAATCTTAAGTTAAAAAATATGCCCATTCATCTTCTCCATATTTTCTCTTCACTAACCCTAACACAGTCATGCAGCCCCTCCTAAAATTTAACCTCATAGCTTTCAAAACCCCTTCAAATCTCCTCCTTTCTTCTTCAAATTTAGCCCTCACCATGTCAATGTGTTTCAAAACCACTACAAAAAGGAAACTTGGGTCTTAAAGCATACTCTACCTTTGGGTGCTCCCCAGTCTTTAGCTATGATAAGCATGAAAAAAGGTATGAGATTCTTTCTATATGACCCATCTTCCCCTACTAAGTTCATTGATTTAGGAGCTCTAGAGGATGGTTTGATATACCATCCAAGAACACCTTAAGGTCTTATAATGGAAAAACTTTGCCCAACTCCATACCAATTCTTATAAAGAGCTCACTTATGAGTTCTTGGCCAATTTTTCCTCATAAACAAATAGGTTTCATAGAGTGCAACCCTTTGGTACCATCAATTTTCAACTTCTTAATAAGACTTTGATCCTCCCTTTGAGTGAAGTTGCCAAAGCTTTTCATCCTAAGAATGAGGGTCTTGATGATTTCCCTAGAGACTTTAACAACTAAGAGTAGTGGACCTCTTTAACTAGGACATCTATGTATGAGACCAAAGTGAGCAAGAAAATGAAATGGAAAGGCCCTTCTTTGTGATATATTCATTGCTTGTTATCCTATTCTATCACCGATTGAGGTGAAAGCAATAGTGTGTCAAGGTGAGCGTAATAGTGTAGTGAACTGAACCAAACTACTATACCTTTAGTGCTTGAAATTTAACCACCAAATCAACATCACTTGGCGGATTGTAAACCATATGAATGTTGTGACCAAGAAGAATTCAAGGGGTTTTTTGGTGGGAGGTTTCATTAATATCATTGCACAATTTTTTAAAATATGACCCATAAAATGCCCCCACACTTTACCAAAGCCTCGAGATCATATTACTTGTCTTACAATAATATGCTCTATATTAGGCTTATCAAAAGGGATAGGGATGGTTATGTGTTGATCTAGAGTGAGCAAAAAGTGAAGATTGATAATGATATGAAAGCATGTGATGCACCAAGGGACGTGCCTATAGGAGAGTCTTCTTCTCCTAATCCTCTACTCTTATCCATGAGCCGCTTAAAAGAGGTCTTATTGTAGATAAAATCCTAGTTAGAGCATATGGATCACCACCAATTTGTCTTCAAGCAAGAGGTGTGTGAATAACTTATAGCTTTAAACACCTGACCGGTTAATATGGATGCATGTGTGCGAGCCTACTTTGAGCATATTCATTTTCCTCTTCCTCCTTTATTGATGGATTGATCATCCCATCTTACCTTTGTTTTTATTATTTTTCTTTTTATGACTTATTATTTTCGTTAATGTTTTCATAACTTTGTGAATGTTTGATTTTTGAAACTTGAACTCATCTTATGTTAGCTATCACTTGTCGAGAGCATCTCACAATTTTGTACCTCTTATGATATGAATCATTATGACATTTTGTCTGTGTTATTTTCTTACAATTATAGTGATAGGCATATTGTTCTTCTTGTCTCATGAATGTTTTTTTGTAGTTTCTTTTGTTTTGCTTGAGAATCATAAAAAATCATGATCATTCTCCCTAACTTCAAAAGGGAAGTCCATTTCCTTTGCTCTTTAATTTTATTTTTCAATCATTGAGGATAATGATGTTTATGTTTAGGGGGGGTTTCTTTTGAGTTCTTCAATCTTGATTGTATTTAGGTCTAAGCTTGATAAAAGTTTGATTTTGTGTGTTCAATTAATTCCTTTTGAGCTCAATGATAAGTTAGCATGTTTTGTGGTTAGTTTTAGTTCTTAATTTTAAGGTGAAAAAATCGATGAAGAAAATTTAAAATCTTTGTTTTGAATTGTTTAAGTAAATTTCCCTTATGATAATGACTTAAGCTTAATAATCATGTTTTGTAACATCCCCAAACACATTCGTTGGCATTATCACATGAGCATATGCATTAGATAAATAATCATTTAGAAGCACCATTGCATTTGGGGACACTTGAACATATATGTAGTGTTTGTATAGTTGTATGGCAAATTGTTTTATATTGTGTGCATGTTATAATATCATAAATAATGGTG
>CATIWR010251422.1:0-37582 GCA_949677035.1 Omphalea diandra
AAGTATCCCAATTACAACAGTGCTAATTGTCCTTGTTGAGTTTTCTCCAATTCACATGCCTAAATGCTTATTTATTCAATGCATATATGCAAATATTACGTAATTTAAAAATGTATATGATTTATGTTGGGGATGTTACATTACACATGGAGAGAGAAAGAGTTAAAATTTAGTCAATAACTTATCCTCATTGTGTCTATATGCAAAACTTTATTCTCCAAAGTACATAAGCCTTATGTTGAAATATTTGAAAATTTTATTTGTAATTTGGTGAGTCATGACTCAATGAATAATAATAATAATCAAATTCTTATGACAACTAAAAATCAAATATCATCAGGATATATTACAAGTATAATAATTGAATATGTAAGTACAAATGCAATAAATTGATTTTGTCATGGCCATGTACGACAAACACTACTCCTAGGAATTCATGTAATTCAAGTGACATTTGATTTTGTTCGCCAACATATAAAAAGTGAATCATTTGATCAATAACATATGCTAATAGGACACACTGGTTCCTTTTATAAGTGATTCACAAGTATTTGACAAGCTGGCCATAACATCTTTTTAGTTCCATATGCAAGTGTTCATTCACAATGATATACCAAGTAATCATTAAGATCATATAATTATCACTTGACTTGTATTCACGTGCAAAATGTCACAATTCAATCACATGTACATGTAATATAACACAACCATATTACAAAATCATTACTCATACACATTAGAATCCAATTATTACTTTTACTCACCTTTGATGCAACCAACCTTTATGGTAGGTTTGAAACTCTCTATTCGACTTCTTCAATGTGTTGATATCCTAACATTTGATACATATATCATTATAACACGTCAAAAATGAGTTTTTATGCATGGTATGTAACTATGGCCATGTTTCATACAAATGGATTGTAGCATCCTTATCATTTATTGTCATTCTCACATAAACATATTCATTGCATAAATGATTTGTAATCCCATATGAATATATGCATTGGATAAATTATCATTTAGATATGTGAATTGGATATGCACGATGATGACACTTGTACCACTGCATTTGGGACATTTGAACATATATGTAAGGTTTGAATAGTTGCATGGAAAATCATCTTATGTTATGTGCATATTAGAGCATCATAAATAATGTTGTTTTAGAGCTTATTTAAAAGTATAAGGAGCATATGGGGATTAGGATATGGATGGAGGTGATGAATGAGTGAAGAAGAGGGATTAAAAGAGGAAAAATGAACTTTTAACTAATTGAAATGAGACACCATGATTTTGTCTTATTATAATAAGTTTACAAATTGAATTTTTCATCCTTTAAGAGCATATTAGAGAGGATAAATGTGAGTGGCAATAGAAGAAAGAGAGAGCTAAAAAGGAAAGAATGAAAGGAAGAATAAGAAGAAAAAGAGAGCGAAAAGTGAGCTGCATAGGAAAGAACACTAAACTTTTCTAGTTATATGAAAAGAGGTAAGTGATTTTATCTTTTTCCCATATGAAATATCTCCCCCCTGACATGTTAATCAAGCATGGGTAGAAAGAATTATGGAGTATTTGAGGTGGAGCTCATGTCTGAAGTTTGTAGCTTAAGAAAAATAGAGCTTATTTTGTTCATTTTATTGTTGGAGCAACTTGTTGCACCCATAATTTCATAACCCTATAAAAGGAATTTGGGAAAGTGTAGACTATGAAAGTTGTAGCTTTATGGCTCATATTAAAAGCATGTAAAATAGTTTTGTTTAGTTTGGTGTGTGTGAAGAGCTATGGCTCCTTCATTAGGGTTGCTTCATAACTAATAGAAATCCCCTTAGTTTGGTTGTTTTCATATATTTGGATGACCTTATGTGCTAATTTAGACAAATTTCAAAATATGAAATTTCTATGGTTGTATCCTCTCTAAAATGTTATGAATCAATTTTGGTTACTTTATTATGTGGAAAGAGATATAACTTTTTTATTGTGACTAACCCTGAACCTGATGAAACCTATTTCATCTCTTAGTTCAATTTTTCAAGAATTTGATGTCCATACAATGGGAATTTCATGATGTTCCAAACTTGAAATTTGTATATTTATGTCCATTCTACATGCTTGTAAAATATTTTTGCCAAATATATCATGGTTGATAAGATATTGCTCCTTTATTGTGACTGATTCTCATTATGTTGAAAACCTACTTACCTTGAGATTGACTATTTATTTTCGTGACCTTATAGATTGAATTTTTCAATGTAAAAAACATGAGAAATGTTCCCATATGTGATATGTATTTATTGGTAAATCATTTTGCTATTAGATTTGTACAATTTTAGATATTCCCATGAGTGTAAGACCTACTTAAACTGAGATGACATTAAAACAGGGAAGAATTAAAAATTTCACCACATTTTCTATATATCTTGTATTGATCTAAAATTTGGTTATATTATATCATTATGTGTCTAGTTTATTTTAAAATAATAATCAAGTCATTTGGATAAGTCTATCTAGAGTTATGGTTGTGAGAGTGCAACAAGGGTGGCTACCACACAAGAATAATATGTTTAAATATTGGGTCCATTTGCATGAAACATGACCATAGTTGCATACCATGCATGTAAACTAATTTTGAAATTTTATAAAGATATATATATCAAATTTTAGGATCCCAACACTTTGATGAAGTCCAATGAATAGGTCTAAACCTACCATAAAGGTAAGTTGCATCAAAATGTGAGTAAAACCCATAATTGGATTCTAATGTGTATGTGTGATAATTTTATGATATGGTTATGTTCTATTACTTGTATGTGTGATTGAATTGTGACATTTTACTTGTGAATACAAGTTAAGTGAGAAGTATATGATCTTAATGATTACTTGGTGTACCATTATTAATAAACACTTGCATATGGAATTGAAAGGATGTTGTTACCAGCTTGTCAAATACTTTTAAATCACTTAGAGAAATAGACCAATATGTCCTATTGGCATATGTTATTGATAAAATGATTCATTTGTTATATGTTAACTAGCAAAATCAAATGTCATTTAAATCACAAGAATTGTCGAAAGTAGTGTTTTCCTTTCAAGGTCACGATAAAATCAATATATTACATTTGTACTTGCATAGTCAATTCTTATACTTGTAATGTATCCTGATGATATGTGATTATTGGTTATGCCATAATGTGATTATTGTTTTTATTCATTGAGTCGCTATTCACCAAATTATAATTATGTTTTTTAGATATTGATGCATAAGGTTTAAGTACTTTGGGTCATAAAGTTTTGCATATAGATACATGGAACACATGTCAACTACTGAATTCCAACTCTCTCTCCTTGTGTCATGTACATATACCTAGATATGAATTAGTTTGTGGTCATTAGCCTTTGACATTAGTTAACATATATGTACATTAAATACATGCTAGGTTATTTATATATGATGAATCAACATTTAAGCACGTGTATTTTTGGACATGAATGTCATGATTAGTAAATGAAAATAATTATTATAGTTTTTGGTATCAGGGTAGGGATAGAATTCAAAAGGACATAAATATGAACATGACATGGCTTTTACACTATTATGCATTATCATATGACTTATGTTTATAGGGTATTAACATAGGGTAGTCATGGTAGTACCCATGACTCACCCATGAGAGGGGAGTTAATCTATTTGCATTCCATAAAAGCATCATACCAACCATTAAGAGATTAACTTGCAAGTTAGATCTCCTACACATTTTCATGCATAACACATATCATGGGTAACCACAATATAGAACTGTTGAACTAACAGTGTAGGGTCCAAAAAAATCAAAGAGAAATAAAGTGTGACAAATTAAGATAATAGGGTGCAATTGACTTCATTAGTGCCACAAATCCAACCATATCAGGGACATGGCTAAAAAGAACAGAGAGTTTTGAATTTGATAAAAAGCACATCATAAGAAAAGTTTGATTATGCAGTTTCGTTATTATAATGAGATACATATGATTGGTAAAAAACCATTATAGAGAGTGATGTCCAACCTTTAGCACTTACATGGGATGATTTTCTTTATGAGTTCAACAATAATTACATGCCAAAAGTGGATAAGGATTATAAACGAAGGGAATTTCTAAAAATCAACTAAAAGGAGATGAATGTGGCTGAGTATAAGGTAAAATATAATCAATTATCTCATTATGCATCCTTCATGGTGCCCACTAACCAAGACAAATGTTGAAAGTTTGAAAAGAGACTAAGATATGAGATCAGAAGTAAGATCACAACTATAGATCTTGAAAGTTATACCAGGCTAAAAGCTATTACAATCAATGTAGAAAGATTAGAAAAAGAAATGACACAACAACTAGTAAAAAAGAGGCATATTGAGGTTATAAGAGATTTTAATGGAAAGAAAGGTAAATGTGGAGATTATATTCCATCACAATCCAATACTAGGGCTGGTTACTCTAGCTATAAAACCTGGGGATTAGGGGTTTCATCTTATACAAGCAGAGGTCAAGCCCAAGTCATGCAATAATGACCCTTATGTGTACATTATGACAGACAACATGTGGGTGAATATAGGAAACTGACTAGTGGATGCTACTTTTTTGGATCTTTTAATCTTATGCTTATATATTATGTTGCAAGATCTAGAGGGAGAGGGGGGTAGAGGCAAAGCTAGCAACATTAAAGTCCACAATTGAAGTTTCAAAAGCTAGCAGAGCTGAAGTATCATTTGGTAGGGGTAAAGGTAGAGGTAGAATAACTTCAACTGGTCAAGTATGAGCAAATAAGAAGGTTAGAGTTCTAGACCCTCGACACAAGCTAGAGTATTTACCATGATTAGGTAAGAAGTTGTTGCTACTCTAAAGGTTATCATTGGTAAACTTTTTCTCTATGATTTAAAAGTTGTTGCATTGATTGATCCTGGCTCCACACATTCATTCATTTCATTAAACATGGCATCATAATTGTGTACTAAACATTAACCTTTAGGTTTTAACCCATATGTTAGTACTCCTTTGGGAGATGTGATGATTAGGGTTAAGGTATGTTGTGATTGTGTGATTGATATTGATGAAATTAAGTTAAATGTAGATCTAGTATTGATGCCACTTCGTGAATTTGATGTGATACTGTGTATGGACTTATTGTCCAAATATCAAGCAATAGTGAATTATTTTGCTAAGGAAGTTATTATGGAATCTCCAAATCAGACAAGGGTTGGTTTCAGGGAGAAAGGGAAATTATACCTACATGTATGTTTTTTGCTATCAAGGCTTTTCTTATGATTAAAGGTGGTTATGAGACTTGTTTGACACATATGGTGGACATAAGGTTCACAAATGAATTACTTCAGAATATTCCAGTAGTAATTAAGTTTCAAGATGTGTTTCCAGTTGACTTACCTAGTTTGCCACCTAACATGGAGCTAGAATTCACAATAAAGTTTGTCATAAGAACAACATCGATATCTATTCCACCTAATGGGATGGCTCTAACTGATTTGAGATAATTGAAGACCCAATTACAAGAACTGCTTAAAAAGGGATTCATCAAACCTAGTGTGTCACATAGAGGTACTCTAGTGTTGTTTTTTGAAAAGAAAGATGGGATAATGAGGCTGTGTATTATTATAGTTAGTTGAATCGGGTTACTATGAACAACATAAATCATTTACCAAGGATAAATGATTTGTTTGACCATTTACAAGGAGCATAGGTGATTTTTAAAATTGACTTGAAATCATGATATTATCAGCTCCAAATTTTAAACCCATATGTACCAATAATGCTTTTCAAACCATGTATACGCATTATGTATTTTTTGTAATGCCATTTGGTTTAACTAATGCACCAGCTACATTTATGGCTCTTATGAATAAAGTGTTTTAACCTTATTTAGACAAATTTATAATTATGTTCATTTATGACATACTGGTGTATTCAATGACCAAAAAGGAGCGTGAACAATATTTGATGATTATTTAGCAAATTTTGAGAGAAAAATAGTTATTTGCTAAATTAAGCAAGTGTGAGTTCTGAATTGACCATATGGTATTTTTAGAACATGTAGTTCTTGAAAGGGCATAGAGATAGATCAAAACAAATTGAAGCAATAGTAAAATGGGAAACCCAAAAGAGTGTTGTAGAAGTTTGAAGTTCCTTAGGACTAGTTAGGTATTATCATCGATTCATTAAAGGGTTTTCACTTATAGCTGCTTCTTTGACTAAGTTACTTTAAAAAATACAATATTTCAGTGGTTTAAAGCATGTTAGGAGAGTTTTGATGAATTAAAAGATAGATTGACATATGCTTCAGTGTTAGCCATTCCTAGCCATTCTTATAGGTAATAGCAGATTTATAGTTTGTAGTGATGCCTCTCATCAATGTTTAGGATGTGTTTTAATGCAACATGGTAAGGTAATTGCATGTGCATATGGACAACCGAAGCCATATGAATTATCTTACCCATATAGACAATTGAAGCGGTATGAATTATCTTACCCACTATATGACCTAGAACTTGTTGTCATTGTTTGTGCTTCAAAAATATGGAGACATTACTTGTACGAAGAAACTTTTCAGGTATTTTAAGATCATAAGAGCTTGAAGTATTTAATTAGTTAAAAAGAATTAAACGTGAGACAGAGGCAGTGGTTAGAATAGCTAAAAGATTATTATTACACCATTGAGTATCACCTAGGAAAGGCAAATGTGGTTGTTAATGCTTTGAGTAGGAAATCAAGAAGAAACGTAGCTTATTTACAAGTATTTTCACTATGTTATTTAGTTTTTTTATAAGCTACGAATGTGGAACTAACGATACAAAAGAATGGGGTATTGATTGTTACTTTTAAAATGAGACTAATGTTGCATGATTGAATTAAAAAAAACCATAGGGCAAGGTTCCAAAGTTACGTAAAATTATTAAAATCGTAAAACATGGGAGACATGGTGGTTTTGATATTTAAAATGATGCCTTGATGTTGGATTGTCATATTTGTATTTCTAATGTTGATAACTTGCATAGAGAAATCATAGAAGAGGCATATAATGTAACGACCTTCTTCATTTACAAATCATGGCATTCATGTCAAAAATACATACGTGTAAATATTTATTCATCACACATACATAATCCAACATGTATTTAATGTACATGTATGTAACTAATGTTCAAGACTCGTGACCATAAACTAGTTCCTATATAGATATATGTACATGACACAAGGAGAGAAAGAGTCATAATTTAGCAGACGACTTGTGGCCCATGTGTCTTTATGCAAAACTTTAAGCACCAAAGTATCTAATCTCTATGCTTCAGTATCTGAAAAATGTAATTGAGATTTGGTGAGTTGTGACTTAATGAATAAAAACAATAATCAAATTTTTATGGCAGAACCAACAATCAAATATCATCAGGATACATTACAAGTATAATAATTGACTATGCAAGTGCAAGTGTAATAGATTGATTTTTGTCATGAGCTTACTGCTCCTGAGAATTCATATGAATCAAGTAACAGTTTATTTTTATTGGCTAACATATAACAAGTGAATCATTTGATCAATAATTTGGGCCAATATGACATATTGGTCCTTTTTCCTAGTGATTTGCAAGTGTTTGACAAACCGGTCACAACATCCTTTCAGTTCCATATGCAAATGTTCATTCACAATGGTAAATCAAGTAATCATTAAGAGCATATAATTCTCACTTGACTTGTATTCACATGTAAAATATAAAACTTCAATCACATGTACATGTAGTAGAACATAATCATATCATAAAATTATCATACATACACATTCTAATTATGGTTTTTACTCACCATTTGATGTGACCAACCTTTATGGTAGGTTTGGTTATCTCTCTAGGGTTTCCTTAAAGTGTTGAGATCCTAACATTTGATACATGCAGGTTATAAGTATGTCAAAATGATTATGAATGCTTGGTATGCAACTATGGCATGATCTATGCAAGTAGACCTAGTGTTTATGCCTATTTTTCTTATATGGCAGCCTGAGCTTGCTACACTCTCATAGCAATAACTCTAGATATACTCATCCAAATAACTTGAATCTTTTTTTCAAACAAACTGGACATGTAATTATACAACATAATTAAATTTCAAGCTAATATAAGATACACAAAAAATGTGGTGAATTTTTGAATTTTGCCCTATTTCAATATCATCTCAATCTGAGTAGATCTTAGATCTTGAATATATCTCAAATTGTAAAAATCAAATTTCAAAAATGATTTACCAAAAATTAAACAACAAATAAAGGAATATTTTTCATGTTTTACTTATTGTCTAATTTAGTATAAAAAGTCACCAAAATAAATGACCAATCTCAGGGTGATCAGGTTTTTAATATAGTGACAATCTGTCATGATGAAGGGGCAATATCTCAACAACCATGCTAAATTTGGCAAAAATAATTTATTGGAATGTATATAATACATAGATATACAAATTTTAGGTGTAACACATCCTAAATTCCGAATCTACAACCATCAAATTCTTGGAAAATAGAATTAAAAGACAAGTGAGGTTTCATTCGAGTACAAGGTCTGTCACAATCTATGAGCCATTTTTCTTTCCACACAACAAATTAATCAAAACTACTTTACAAGTATTTATGAGGGATATAACCCTACAAATTTTATGTTTTGTACTTTGTCAAAATCAGAACATAAGGCCATCAAAATATAAGAAAATAGAAAGACTGAGGTGATTTCAGTTGGTTGTGAACCAACCCTAATGAAGGGGCCATATCTTCTCACATAAAATCAGGCAAAAATGTTTCACATCCATTTATATGGGAAATAAAGCTACAACTTTCATATTTTGCATTTTCCTTAATTTCTCTTCTAGTATTATGAAATTATAGGTGCAACATACTGCTCTAACAACAAAACTAACACAGACAACTCTTATTTCTTTTAAATTTCAAATATCATACATGAGCTCTACCTCAAATACTACATAATTCTCACTAACCATGTATGATTAACATGTCAAGAGGGGTTAATTTAATGTGGGAAGAAGATAAATTAACTTACCTATTTTCCCATAACCAGAAAACCTTAGGATTCTTTCCTAGGCAGCTCCATCTACCTCTTATTCTTCTTCTTCTTCTTCATTTATTTATTTCTTCCTTTGTTATCTCTTTCACCTATTATCCCTCACATTTAAACTCTCTATTCTGATCCTAACAGGTGAAAATTCCACTTTTAAACTTATTGTGACAAGACAAAATCATGGCATTTCATTTTCATTGATTAAAAGTTCACTTTTCCTCTTTTAGTCCCTTTTTTTGACTCCTTCATCACCTCCATCCATCTTCTAATCCCCATATGCTCATTATACTTTTAAATAATCTATAAAACACCATTATTTATTATGTTATAATATGCACACAATATAACATAATTTGCTTTGCAACTATACAAACATTACATATATGTTCAAGTGTCGCAAATGCAATGGTATTAGTGTCATCATCGTGCTTATACAATTCATATGTCTAAATGATCATTTATCTTATGCATATGTTCATATAGGATTTCAAATAATTTATGTAATGAATATGTTCATTTGATAATGCCAATGGATATGGATAGGGATGTTACATTTCTTCCCTTTTTATAAAGAATTTCGTCCTCAAAATTCAATACCTGTAAAAAAAATGTGGATATTATCGTTTCACATTCTCTTCAGTTTCCTATATGGCCTATTCATGCTAGTGGTTTCTCTATAACACCTTAACTAAAGGGATTTCTTTTTGTTTCATAATTGTTCTGTCTTATAACCAATGATTTGCATTAGTTCTTCAATGTAACTTACATCATCTGTAATTGTTATTGTTGGATCCCTAAATATATGTGTAGGATGGGACTGATACTTTCTTAGCATACTCACATGGAATACATCATGAATATGAGCCATCTCAAGTGGTAGTGCTAGCCTGTAAGCCAATGGATCAATTCTTTCTAGTATCTCATAGGGTCCTATGTATCGAGGACTCAATTTCTCTTTCTTGCCAAATTGAATTATTCCTTTCCATGGTGAAACTCAGAGGAACACTTTGTCTCCTACCTCATATTCCATTTCACTTATGTGTTAGTCTGAAAAGATCTTTTATTAGTCTTATGCTGCTTTAACTTTGCTCTTGATTACCTTCACCTTGTCCATAGTGTCTTGCACTAGTTCTAGCCCTTCTAAAACACCCATCCCTTGTTCATCCCAATAGATAGGACTTTGACATTTTCTTCCATATAGTGCATCATATGGTGCCATCTATATACTGCTACGATAATGATCATTATAAGCAAATTCAATCAAGGAAATATATTCATCCCATGCACCTTGAACTCTATCATACAAGTTCAAAGAATGTCTTCAGGTGTCTGAATTATCCTTTATATTCACCCATCTATTTGAAGATGAAAAGCAGTATTAAAACTCAACTTGGTACCTAAGCCTGTTACAAACTGATCCAAAATTGAAATGTAAATCATGGATCTCTATTTGATATAATGGACACTATAACACCATGTAATTTGATAATTTCATCCACATATTTCTTGGCCAAGTGCGTAAGTGAACTACCCCATCAAATAGGCAAAAGTGAGCTAACTTAGTTAGTCTATCGATGATCACCCATATAACACCATTCTTCTGCAAAGTTCTCAGTAACCCATATATAAAGTCCATGGTTATTCTTTCCCATTTCCATACTGGAATCGTCAATGGTTTCAATTTTCCAAATGGTGCTTGATGTTCTATTTTGATATATTGACAAGTCAAAGCTGCTACATCATTCTTCATTTTAGGACACCAAAAATGAGATTGCAAGGTATCATACATCTTTATCATTCGTGGATGCATGACATATGGAGCATTATGTGCTTCTTTTAGGATTTCTCTTTGCAAGTTATCAACATTAGGCACACAAATATGAGAACCTAACATTAAGGCATCATTTTGAATATCAAAATCTCTATGTCTTCCATGTTTTACCATTTCAATCATTCTATGTAACTTTGGATCCTTGCCCTGTGCTTTTTTAATTCGATCTTGAAACATTAATCTCACTTGAAAAGTAGCAATCAATACCCCATTCTTATGTATGTTTAGTTCCATGTTCATAGCTCGTAATTGAACTAAATAAGATAATGGAAATACCTAAAATGAGTTATACCGCTTCTTGATTTCCTCCTTAAAGCATAAACAACCACATTTACCTTTACTTGGTGATACTCAATGATACAATCATAATCCTTTAGCAGTTCTAACAATCGCCTCCATCTCATGTTTAATTCTTTTTAGCTCATCAAATACTTTAAGCTTTTGTGATCTGTAAATATTTGAAAATTTTTCCATATAAGTAATTTCTCCATATTTTCAAAGCAAACACAACAATAACAAGTTCTAGGTCATGTACTGGGTAAGATAATTCATAAGGTTTCAGTTATCTAGATGCATAAGCAAATACCTTACCATGTTGTATCAAAACATATCCCAAACCTTGATGAGAGACGTCACTATATACAACGAATCCTCCATTACTAGTACAAATGGCCAACACTGGAGTATATGTTAATCTATATTTTAATTCACCAAAACTCTCTTTACATGCTTTAGACCACTAAAATAGTGCATTTTTTTTAAAGTAACTTAGTCAAAGGAGCAGCTATAAGTTAAAATCCCTTAATAAATCGATGATAATACCCAGCTAGTCCTAAGAAACTTCAAACTTTTATAACATTATTTGGGGTTTCCCATTTTATTATTGTTTCAAATTTGTTTGGATCCACCTTTATACCCTTTTCATAAACTATATGTAATAAAAATACCATATGGTCAATCTAGAACTCGCACTTGTTTAATTTAGCAAATAGCCTTTTTTCTCTCAAAATTTGCAACACAATCCTTAAATGTTGTTTGTGCTCCTCTTTGCTCCTTGAATAAACCAGTATATCATCAATGAACATAATTACAAATTTGTCTATGTAGGCTAGAACACTTTATTCGTAAGAGTCATAAACACAGCTGGCGCACTAGTCAAACCAAATGGCATCACCAAAAATTCATAACACCCATACCTAGTTTGAAAAGTTGTCTTTTATACATCTGAGTTTGAAATTTTGAGCTGATAATATCCTAATTTTAGGTCAATTTTAAAAAACATATGTGCTCCTTATAACTAGTTAAATAGATAATCTATCTTAATAAAGGATACTCATTCTTCACAGTAACCCAATTTAACTGCATGCAATCATTACACATCCTCATTGTCTCATCTTTTTTTTAACAAATAATATTAGAGCACCCCAAGGTAACACACTTGGTCTGATGAATCCCTTTTCAAGTAGTTCCTACAATTGGGTCTTTTATTCTATTAATTGAGTTTGAGTGATCCTATAAGGTGGAATGGATATCGATGCAGTTTCTAAGACTAACTCAATTGTAAATTTTATCTCCTTATCATATGGAAAACCAGTTAAGTCAGTTGGGAAAACATCTGAAACTCATTTACCAAAAAAAGTATTGTCAAGTAATTCATTTGTGAACCTTGTGTCTACCACATATGCCAAATAAACCTCACAACCACTTTTAATCATGCGAAAAGCCTTGATAGCAGAAATTATACATGTAAGTACAATTTGCCTTTCCCTTTGAAACATAACTTGAACATGATTTGGAGATTCTATAATAACTTCCTTAGTAAAACAATTCACTATTGCAAGATATTTAGATAACCAGTCCATGCCCAGTATGACATCAAATTCACATATTAACAATAGTACAAGATCAAGATTCAACTCAACATCATCAATGTGAATCACACAATCATGGCATACCTTATCCATAATCATTACATTTGTCAAAGGAGTACTAACACATAGATTAAAACCTAAAGGTTGATGCTTACTACATAATTATGATGCCATGTTTAATGAAATGAATGAATGTGTGGAGCCAGGATCAATTAATGCGTCAACTTCTAAATCATGAAGAAAAAGTTTACTAGTGATTACTCCTGGAGCAGCAACAACTTCTTGCCTAGTCATAGCAAATACTCTTACCTATGTTGGGGGTCTATAACCCTGACCTTATGATCTGCTTATACTTTGGCCAATTGTGGTTGTTCTACCTCTGCCTTTGCCCCTGCCCCTGCCCCTGCCCTTACCCCTGCCAAATGATACTTGAACTCCACTTGCCTTTGAAACTTCAATTCTGGACTCTAATATAGCTTTGTCTTTGCCTCTACCTCTGCCTTTGCTTCCCTCTGACATTTTAGATCTTTTAAGACAATCTCTAAGCATATGATTAAGAGACCTACAAAAGTAGTACCCTCTAGTCAATTTTCTACATTCACCCGTATGTTGTCTGCCACAATGTACATATGAGAGTCATTGTTTCATAACTTAGCATTGACCTCTGCCTGCATATGATGAAACTCCTTATCCTCTGCCTCTATAGTTAAAGTAATCACCCCTAGCATTGGACTTTGATGACATATAATCTCTACGTTTTCCTTTATTTTTGTTAAAATCACCCATAGACTCAATAGGCCTTCTTTTTACTCATTGTTATATCCTTTATTTTTTCTAATCTTTCCACCTTGATTGCAACAACTTTTAGCTTGGTATAACTTTCAAGATCTATAGTTATGATCTTACTTATGATCTCATATCTTAGTCCCTCTTCAAACATTTGACATTTGACATTGTCAGTGGCCACCATGAAGGATGCATATGAGATAATTGATTAAATTTTACCTTATACTCAACTATAGTCATCTCCCCCTGCTTTAGGTTTAGAATTTCCCTTATTTTATCATCTTTATACACTTGTGGCATGTAATTGTTATTAAACTCATGAAGAAAATCATCCTATGTAAGCACTGAAGGATGGGCATCACTCCCTGAAATGGTTTCCCACTAATCATATACATCCCCCTATAATAGTGACATTGCATAATCAAAATTTTTTCCTAGTATGCATCTCATTAAATTCAAAACTCTCTGTGTTCTTTTTAGCCATGTCTCTACCACTAATGGATCTATGGTGCCACTGATGGATCTGTGGTACCACTAATGTCAACTGCACCCTATTTTCTTAATTTGTCATACCTTCTCTCTCTTTGAAATTTTTGACCCTGCCCTATTGGTTCACCAATTCTATGTTGTGGTTGAGCATGAGATATGTGTTGTGCATAAAAATGTGTAAGAGATCTAACTCTATCAACATGTTGATCTCTCAATGGTTGGCATGATGCTTCTATGGAATGCAAATCGACTGATTCCTCTCTCCTTGGTGAGCCATGGGTACCACTATGGCTACCCTCTGCTCATGCCCTATAGACATATAATGCTATGTCATATGATAAAGCATAATAGTGCAAAAGTCATGTCATGTTCATATGTATGTCCATATGGAACCTATCCCTGCTCTGATACCAAAAATTGTAATGACCATCTTCATTTACAAATGATGGCATTCATGTCCAAAAATACATACACATAAAGGTTTATTCATCACACATACACAATCCAATATGTATTAAATGTACATGCATGTTAACTAATGTTCAAGGCTAGTGATCATAAACTAGTTCCTATTTATATATATGTACATGACACAAGGAGAGAGAGAGTTGAAATTCAACCGACGACTTATGGTCCATGTGTCTTTATCAAAAAATATAAGCACCAAAGTGTCCAATCCCTGTGCTTTTGAATCTGAAAAATGTAATTGTGATTTGGTGAGTCGCGACTCAATGAATAAAAAAAATAATCAAATTCTTATGGCAAAACCAACAATCAAATATCATTAAGATACATTACAAGTATAACAATTGACTATGCAAGTACAAGTGCAATAGATTGATTTTGGTTGTGACCTTGCAAGGCAAGCACTACCCAAAGAATTCATGTGATTTAAATGGCATTTGATTTTTGTTAGCTAGCATATAACTAGTGAATCACTTGATCAATAACATGTGCCAATAGGACATATTGGCCCCTTTTCCAAGTAACTTGCAAATGTTTGGCAAGCAGGTCACAACATCCTTTTAGTTCCATATGTAAGTGTTCATTCACAATGGTATACCAAGTAAACATTTAGAGTATATAATTCTCACATGACTTGTATTCACATGTAAAATGTAATTGTTGAATCACATATACATGTAATAGAACATAATCATGTCATAAAATTATCACACATATACATTTGAATCTAATTATGGTTTTTACTGACCATTTGATGTGACCAACCTTTATGGTAGGTTTGTTTCTTTCTCTAGGGCTTCCTCAAAGTGTTGAGATCCTAACATTTGATACATACATGGTTATAAGTATTTCAAAATGGTTATGAATGCTTAGTATGCAACTATGGCATGATCCATGCAAGTGCACCTAGTGTTTATGCATATTTTCCTTATGTGGTAACCTGAATTTACTATACTATCACAGTAACAACTCTAGATATACTTATCCAAATGATTTGATTCTTTTTTTTAAAATAACTAGACACAAAATCATACAACTTATTCAAATTTCATGCCAATATAAGACACACAAAAAAATGTGGTAAATTTTTGAATTTTGCTATGTTTCTACGTCATCACAATCTGAGTAAATCTTACATTTTTTGGTATAATTCAAATTGTAAAATCAAATTGCAAAAATGATTTACCAAAAATTACACAACACATAAAGGAACATTTTTCATGTTTTTCTCATTCTCTAATTCAGTATATAAAGTCACCAAAACAAATGACCAATCTCAGGGTGAACAGGTTTTCAACATAGTGACAATCAATCATGACGAAGGGGTCATATATATGCATAAATATACAACTTTTAAGTTTAACACATCATCAAATTCTAAATCTATGGCCATCAAATTCTTGGAAAATATAATTAAAAGACAGATAAGGTTTCATCTAGGCACAAGGTATGTCACAATCAATGAGCCATATCTCTTTCCATACAACAAATAAATCAAAACTGCTTTATAGGTATTTAAAGGGGATATAACCCTAAAAATTGCATATTTCTTACTTTTTCAAAATTAGAACGTAAGGCCATCAAAATATATGGAAACATAAAGACTGAGATGATTTCAGCTGGTTCCCTAATGAAGGAGCCATATCTCCTCACGCACACTAAAATCCAGTAAAAATGTTCCACATGCATTTATATGGGACATAGGGCTACAACTTTAATATTTTGCACTTTTCCTAATTTTTCTTATAGGGTTACAAAATCGTGGGTCTAATAGCCTGCTCTAACAACAAAACTAACACAAACAACTATTATTTCTCTTGAAATTCAATTTCCATACACGAGCTCTACATTAAATACTCTATTGTTATCACTAACCATGCATGATTAACATGTCATGATGGGTTAATTTCATGTGGGAAGAAGATAAATTAACTTACCTATTTTTCCAGTACAATAAAACCTTAGAATTCTTTCCTAGGTGGCTCACTTTTCTCCCTCTTCTTCTTCTTCTTCTTCCTTTCTTTCTTTCTTCCTTAGCTCTCTTTCTTCTATTGTCTCTCATATTTAACCTTTCTATTCTCATCCTAAAGGGTGAAAAATTATTCATGTAAACCTATTGTAATAAGATAGGATCATGGTGTTTCATTTTCATTGGTTGGAAGTTCACTTTTCCTCTTTTAGTCCCTCTTTTTCACTCCTTCATCACCTGCATCCATCTCCTAATCCTCATATGCTCCTTATACTTTTAAATAAGCTCTAAAACATCATTATTTTTTTATGCTATAACATGCACACAAAATAAGATAATTTACCATGCAACTATACAAACATTACATATATGTTCAAGTGTCCCAAATACATTGTGTTAGTGTCATCGTCGTACTTATACAATTCATATGTCTAAATGATCATTTATCTCATGCATATGTTCATATGAGATTCCAAAACATTTATGTAATGAATATGTTTATGTGATAATGCCAATGAAAATAGATAGGGATGTTACATATAATACTCTATATGTCATGCATCCAGGAATGACAAAAATTTATAATACCTTGCAATCTCATTTTTTAGTGGCCTAAAATGAAGAATGTTGCAGCAACATATGTCTCAACATATTTGACTTGTGAACATATCAAAACAAAACATCAAGCACCAGTTGGAAATTTGAAATCATTAACGATTCCAGTATGGAAATGGGAAAGAATAACCGTGGACTTTTTATATGGGTTACCAAAAACTTTGAAGAAGTATGATGTTATATGGGTGATCATTGATAGACTAACTAAATTGATTAGCTTTTTTTCTATTTGATGGGGTAGTTCACTTAAGCACTTATATAAGAAATATGTTGATTAAATTATCATATTACATAGCATTCCAATGTCCAATATATCAGATATAGATCCACGATTTACATCTCAATTTTGGGTCAGTTTGCAAAAGGCTTTATGTATGAAGTTGAGTTTCAATATTACTTTTCATACCTAGACAGATGGACAATGAAGATGAATAATTTAGACACTTGAAGACATGTTTTGAGCTTATGTGATAGAGTTTTAAAGGAGCATGGGATGAATATATTGTTTTGATTGATTTTGCTTATAATAATCATTATCATAGTATTATACAAATGGCTCCATATGAAGCACCACATGGAAGGAAATGTCAGAGTCTTATTTAATAGGATGAATAAGGAATGCATGTTTTAGAAGGGCTAAAACCAGTGTAAGACATTATGGACAAGGTGAAGGTAATTTAAAGCAGCATATGATAGGTAAGAGAGATGTATAGACCAACATAGAAAATAAATGGAATATGAGGTGGGAGATAAAGTTTTTTTTCGAGTTTCACCATGGAAAAGAATAATTTGAATTGGTAAGAAGGGGAAACTGAGTCGTCGATACATAGGGCCATATGAGATCCTAAAAACAAATGGCCCATTAGCTTATAAACTAACACTACCACTAGAGATATCTCAGATTCATGATGTATTTCATATGAGTATACTCAGAAAGTATTGGTCTGATCCTCTACACATATACTAAGAGATCTAGCTATAACTATTGCAGATGATGTAAGTTATGTTGAAGAGCCAATGAAAATCATTGGTTATAAGACAAAACAATTATGAAATTGAGAAACCCCTTTAGTTAAGGTGTTATAGAGAAACCACTCACGATAGTAGGCAACATGGGAAACTAAAGAGAACATGAAATGACAATATCTGCATTTGTTTACAACTATTGAATTTTGGGGACAAAAATCTTTATAAGAGGGGAAGAAATGTAACATGTCTATCCTTATTCATTGGCATTCTCACATGAACATATTCATTACATAAGTGATTTACAATATCACATGAACATATGCATTAGATAAATGATAATTTATATATGTAAAATGGATAACCACGATGATGACACCTGCACCATTACATTTGGGGCACTTAAACATATATGTAATATTTGTATAGTTACACAACAAATTATCTTATGTTATGTGTAAGTTACAACATCATAAATAATGGTATTTTAGAGGTTATTTAAAAGTATAAGGAGTATATGAGGATTAGGAGATAGATAGAGGTGAAGAAGGAGTGAAGAAGAGGGATTAAAACAGGAAAAATGAACTTCCAATAAATGGAAATGAGACACCATGATTTTGCCTTATTATAATAGGTATACAAATTTAATTTGTCATCCTATAGGATTTGATTAGAGAGGATACATGAGAAAGATAGCAAAAGAAAAAGAGAGCTAAGGAAGAAATAAATAAAGGAAGAAGAAGAAGAAGAAGAACAACAACAACAATAACAACAAAAGAGATAAGAAAGAGCTACTTATGAAGGAACCCTAAACTTTTATAGTTTTGGGAAAAGAGGCAAGTGATTTTATCTTCTATCGACATGAAATTCCTCCCTCATGACATGTTAATCATGTATGGTTAGTAAGAATTATAGAGAATTTGAGGTGGAGCTCATGCATGGAGGTTGTAGCTTAAGAAAAATAATGCTTATTGTGTTAGTTTTATTGTTAGAGCAGCTTGTTGCACCCATTATTTCATAACCTTAAAAGAGGAATTGGGTAAAGTGTAAACCATGAAAGTTACAGCTTTATGGCCCATCTTAAACCACATAAAATATTTTTGCTTAATTTGGTATGTGTAAAGAGCTTGTTAGTTTTTACATTTATGTTAAAGATTTGATGTGACTTGTGTAACAATAATTTTATTAAAATATCATTATCCAAGCCCTACAAAGCAAAAGGGATAATTAAGAGCACTAGATTTTTAGATTGTTATGATGTGAGCTTGATGATGAGAACCATGTTGAGTTTATCCCTAAAAGTGTAAAAAAAAATAATGCCTAAAAGAGGCAAGCTTAGACAAACAATGAACCAAACCTGCCTCATAAACACCCAAACCCAAAATTAGCAATTATATAATTTTTAAAAGCTATTTGTATAGCCAAGTATTTGGTTGTACAACTAATTTACAAGGCTATATAAATAACTTACAAAATGCCAAATAGTATGAACTTCTAGAACAATGGCCTAGTTAACCTAATTAGTTATACAACTAATTTAGTTGTTGTATAGGTAACCTCTTAGCTATATAGACAACTTTAAAACCATAAATTCTAAAATATATTTAGTGATCCTATCCATAAAAGGATGTAAAGAAGAAGGATCAAGTGCATTTTATGCACATAGCATAGGTGCACCTTCTAATTTTACCTATAAATACCCATTTCTCTTAAATTGCTACTAAATTGAATGTTCAAACCCAAACACGCTCCTAACATATAGAAAACACGCGTCACACCCATATATCCAAGGTTTAAGGTAAAGAACAAAACATAACTCTTTTTTTACATTAGAATCTTTTCTTTTTAATGAAAAACAATGCCATTTTAAGTGTTATGAGCATTGGATTTTAGTCCTTTGGGTGCAAACCCAATAATGAAAATTAATGGAATAAATCCTTATAGGTGTAAGGAAAAGGTTATAAAAGGAATGAATAAGGTTTATGAGGAATCTTAGATTAAGCCCAAACTAAGACTATAAATAAAAGTAAGTTGAACCCAAAAACCAATAGAAAGCCTTTAGATGGCTACACAACAAACATATATAGTTGCATAGCCAACTCACTTTATTGTACAACTAAGTACTCAATCAAAATAGAAGGAAGATTTTAGAATAGTTGACTACTAACTCTTTCATGGTACTATAACCAAGTTGTAGTCTGTACAACCAATTTCTTGATTCTACAAACAACTTAAAATCCCTAATTCTAGAACCTTCATCAACCCTATCTATCAACAACAATGTATTGGATGCATTCTAAGCCTTTTTGGCTCAAATGTACACACTCCCCTCTTTATAAAAACCCATTCATTTAAAAAAATGGACCGAGGCTTTTAAACCCTAAAGTTTGTCTACCAAAATTATCACTCAACTCACCTAAAACATAAAAAGCCTAACACCAAAACCACTCACTCAAGATTTAAGGTAGGACTAAAGCTTTATGACTTGATTTTATGCATTCCCTTTGCAATTTGGAGGATTGATTAATACCCTAGTGCCCTTAAGGGCAAGGAAAGCTAAAAAGAGTCTATATGGCATATATAGTCTCCCCATTCTTTTATTTTTATTTTTACAAAACCAATCCTAGTAATTTGTATAAACTTATTTGTGTTATGTACAGACCAGTAAGTGCAACCCAGTTTGACTATTGAATATTGGGATTTCTTTCCTTTTTTACATTCATTTTCTTTTTATTCTTACAGTTTTTTTGAGTATCTTGCGAGAGTCAATGACAGAATATGGATAGGACTTAAAACTTATGATCCATATTCCTTTAATAATTGGAGCTAGTATTAAGTTAAATGACTTTCTTTAAGGTTTTAACACTTCTAATTTCTCCTTATAAATGTTTCTCTCTTCATTTTTTCATTATGTATTCTATTTTGGTGTTATTTTAAATATGAGTGAGAGAGGGATTATAACTCCCAATGATCTCATGAATGTACTACATCTTTATGTTTATTTATATAGTTAGTGGTTTACATGTTTTAATTATTATCACTATGGAAAAGTGGATAGCAATATAGCTTATTCATTGATCTTATCTTCTTTTGAGATGATTAATTGATTGAACTTAGGTAGAAAGTCTAACACTTTATAACCCATAACTTTGTTATCTTTCATGTTTAATGAGTCATCCATATCATTACCCTTATGAAATTTTTTTCTTCAATGCTAATATCCTAGCCTTTTAAATGTCTAGTGGTATTTATAGGGATGTTTTAGCTCTTTTGAGTAACTTTGAATGAAGATCCAATGACCATAGGATTTGAATATGATGATTTGATGACTTGCTTAAAGTCGCTCCATCCTCTATGTGCATTTGCATATCATTCTTCTATTATGTGTTTACTTGTTATCTTTATGCGTTTATGCTTTACTTGCTATTATCATTATCCATATGTGACCACATGATTATGGGATGATGGATAATCTGATAATTACAAATAGATGCATATTAAGCCCTTAAGCTGGGAGATGATTATAAAGTAGGTGATATGTCTATTAATGGCATCTTTTGGATATAGGATTGTTTAATTTCCTTATTTATTTATTTTTCTTTTATGTTGAGAGACTAACATGATGGTTTCTCTCTTATAGGTGGACATGTATATTTTATTTTTAGCTTTTCATATTTTTTTGGTTATTATACATGATCATCCATTTGAGATATGATCGTATTCCCCTTTTATGGTGTATGTGTGTAATGCTTTGAAGGTGATATGTTTGATATGATGTGCTAGAAACATATATAGGATCAATAATTGAATTAATCAATAATAATACTAAAATTGTAAAAGTGAACCTAAGAAGCCTAAAAGCTGAATCCTTAAATTCGAGCGGTATAGGGGTCCCTAACCTCTTCCTCATATTGTACCCAATTCCTAAACCTAGTCTCTAATAGGGTGAAGATGGATTGGGACTTCTCAATGACTTAGGTAGGCTCAGAATTTGTCCTTACTCAAATTTTTATCCCAACCAAAGCTGAGTGACAACTAAATTTTAATTTAGGATGATACTAATGTGTTATGCCACCTTAATCCCCCATTGATCAAAACTTTAAAAATGGCTTTTACCATATAAGAGGCCTTTAGGATCCCTCGACGATCCAAAACCTATGCAACTATTTAGGGTTGCACCAATGTATGACTACCATCTTCTTGATCCCCTATGGATTGATGAAAGTAAGGAGTTGCAAGCTAGATTCCAATAGTTCAAATGTACCCCTAAAATCGATAGCACTCATAGTGTCTCCACTAGGGATTTTTAAATTAACTATGTGTTTAATCTTGAGTTCATTTTTACCATCTTATCATTATTATTGATAAGTTTGTTACATTCATTTAGTCTCCACATTTCACCATATGCATTAGGTTTCCCTTCATAGAAATTAATGGATTCTCCAAACTTGAAAGTTAATGATATGGTTATGTTCTATTATATGCATATGTGATTGAATTGTGACATTTTACATATGAATACAAGTCAAGTGATAAGTATATGACCTTAATGATTTCTTAGGATAACATTGTCAATGAACACTTATATATGGAACTAAACGGATGTTGTGACTAGCTTGTCAAACACTAGCAAATCACTTGGAAAAGGGGACCAATGCGTCCTATTAAAACATGTTATTGACGAAATGATTCACTTGTTAATTATAACCAGTAAAATCAAATGTCACTTAAATCACATGAATTCCTATAAGTAGTGTTTGCCTTATAAGATCACGATAAAATAAATCTATTGCATTTGTACTTCAATAATCAATTCTTATACTTATAGTGTATCCTGATTATATTTGATTATTGGTTGTGCAATAAGAATTTTATTATTATTTTTATTCATTGAGTAGTGACTCACCAAATCACAATTATATTTTTCAGATATTAAATCATAAGGTTTTGATACTTTAGAGCATAAAGTTTTGTATAAAGACACATGAATCTTAGGTTATCAGCTAATTCCAACTCTCTCTCAAAACCTATTTCATCTCTTAGTTCTATTTTTCAAGAATTTGAAGGTCATAGAATGGGAAATTGGTGATATGCAAAACTTGAAAGTTGTATATTTATGTCTAATCTACATTATTATAAAATAGTTTTGCCAAATATATCATGATTGATGAGATATTTCCCCTTTATTATGATAGATTCTCAATGTGTTAAGAATATGCTCAACTTAAGATTGACCATTTATTTTGGTGATCTTATAGATTGAATTTGCCAATGTGTTAAACATGAAAAATATTTCTATATGTGATATGTACTTGATGGTAAATCATTTATTATATTTGTACAATTTTAGATATATCGATGAATGTAAGATATACTCGTATTGAGATGATATGAAAATAAGGCAAAATTCAAAAATTCACCACATTTTTATTATGTATTATATTTATCTAAAATTTGATTATGTTGTATCATTATGAGTCTAGTTTATTGAAAAAAAAAAGAATAGAGTCATTTAGATAAGTATATCAAGATTTATTGCTATTAGAGTGCAGGAAGATCAGGTTGCCACACAAAAATAATATGCTTAAGTACTAGGTCCATTTTGCATAGTTATAGCCATTTATTAAAGAGTTTATTTTTTTTCTTTCCACTATAACATTTGAGGTGTTCTAGGAGTTGATAAATTGTGTGTGATACCATAATCAAATTAAAAGTTATGAAACTTAGCATTCTTAAACTCACACTCCTAATAGAAGAGATTTTCAAATCCTTTTGATTTTGAATTTTCTTGGCAAAGGTTCTAAATGCATCAAAACAAGAATCCTTATGTGGGAGGAATAACACCCAAATGTATCTAGTACAATCATTTACTATGAAAAATGCATAATGCATGCCTCTTAAGATATATACCCTAGTAGGACCAAAAAGATCCATGTAAAACAATTGCAATGGTTTAGAATAACTTACCTTACTGTTGGCTTTGAATGAGGATTTAAATTTTTTTTTAACCTCTTTGACATCCTTCACAAACTCCTACCTTAATGAAGTTGATTTCAGGTAGACCGTTCACCAAGTCTCTTATATTTTGCTTATTAAGGAGTTCTATGCTAGCATGTCCTAGCCTTCTATGCTAGGTTTTTCTTTCATTAATAATTAAAACTAAACACTTTGCATTGTGGTTAGCAAGAGAACTTAAATCAATCACATAAATATTATGAACTCTTCTACTAGTGAATAGAATTTTGTTGTCACTCATCCTTGATACATAGAATGCTTGTCGCTCAAACATAACACTGAGGCCTTTATTACACAACTGACTTACACTTAGCAAGTTGTGCTTGAGTCCATCAATAAAAAATACTTTATAAAGGATAGGCTAGCCATATTCCTTACCAACTTTACCTATGCCAATAATTTTGGGTTTGCCATTATCTCTAAAAGACATATTTCCAAGACCTTTAGTCTTTCTCGAATGTGAAAAGAACTTTCTTTCTCCTGTCATATGCTTGGAACATCTACTGTCAATATATGACTCTTACCCTTCAAGTTAGGATTTCAAGACATCTGTAAAATAATGAAGATTATGTCTTTGCTACCTAAACCTTCTTAGGTCCTAAGGGGTTAGCTCTTACCAACTACTCATCATGCCTTATAGATTGGCAATGATAGGCAATGTGGCCATAAATACCATAATAGAAATAATCAACATCAAAGTGAGTTGGTAACTTGCCATTAAATGGTATATGTATAAAATGTATAGTAGACTTGTAGCTTCCATGAGTAGTGTGTCTAGGAATATTTCTTATGTGAGGAACTCTCTTGTGTTCTATGTGTCTATACCATAATTATACTAATTTTTGTGTCTTTTCACTCTTTACCTCTTAAGCTTGTAAGAGTGATACATGTAAGCATAATTTGCTCTATAGGGAGTATTTCTCAATCGTGTATGACTCTGCTAATACGTTACTCTTTAGCCCTTTTTTTTTTTATGTCATTTCCCTTTTTGGAAACTTTTTGCTTCATAACATAGTTAGAAACATTATTCTCTTTAGCCTTAACAAAGATTATTTGAGAAGATGAGGGAGCCATTAAAGTAGTGGCAATATAATCTAATCTGTATTGATATATGAACCCCTTTGAGCCTCAAGGGTAGAGTCTAACTTCTTATTCCCTTAACTACTTGATAAGATTTTCCTTTAGTTTAAATTTTTTAGTTGTGAGAGACTCTACCTCTTTAACTAGAGTTTCTTTACTCTCAGCACTTTCTTTTAAGGATTTGTTCTCTTTATGAAGTGAAGAGTTATTGAACTTAATAGTATAAATGCTAATAGTAAGTTTAGCAATTATAAAGTACAACTTATCTCTATAGTAGGAGTCAAAAAGATTTACCTTTTTATCACTATCACCATCACTGTCACTATTGGATGTGTGTTCACTTGAGGATTCATTTGATTGCTCCTCAGTTGCCATGAGACAGATGTTAGCTAGCTCCTTTCTTGTTTCATCTTCATCAGGTTCAGGATCACCAGTGTCATCCTAAATGGCTTTGTATACTTCCTTTCCTCTATTATAGGTAAACTTTCTAAAAGAAAACTTGCTTGTCTTAATCTTAGGACAATCTGATTTTATATTTCCTTTCTTATTGCATCCATAATAAGTAAGTTGACTCATGGTGCCTTTCTTCTTGTAGTTCCTTGCCTTTTCTACCCCTTTTTTGAAAGAAATTTCTTTACTTAGTTGGTTATGAAGGCAAGATGCTCATCTTCACTGCTATCTTCATCATCACCAGAAGAGGAAAAAGTTAGTAAATAAGAAGTAGAAGGAGTTATAACATACCTATTAAGCTTTCAATTTAAGTATTTTTTCTCGCTCCTATGCTTTTAGCAGGCTTTTCAATAGTGATCTCATAAGCCAATAGCTTTTCCATAAGCTCTTCAAGTGACAGAACTTCCAGTTTGTTAGCTTCCTCTATAACTATCTTCTTAGTTTCCCATTTATCTTTGCGAAATGTTCTCAAAATTTTTGCTACCATGTCCTCATTTGTATATATGACTTTCCCAAAGTTTTGGAAGGGCCCACAATGTCTATGAATTTGTTGTATATCGCAGTAATAGTTTCACCAGGTTGGTACAAAATGTTTTATACACATATGTATGCATCTTTTTCTTTTTTACTTCACTAGCTCCTTCATGCTAAGTTTGCAATTTGTCCCATATCTCTTTGGTTGATGTATACATTGTTAACTTACCAGACTGAGACTTGTGGATTGCATAGAAAATGACATGCATTGCTCTTATATTCTTTAGGTTTGCCTTCTTTTCTTTAACATTCTATTTACTTTTTGGCTTTGGTATAAGAACATCTCCCACTTGCTTTGTTGGAACCTCTCTTCATTCTTCAATAATATTCCATAAGTTAATGGTTTAACTATCAAGGAAGATCCCCATATGATTTTTCCAATAACCATAGACCTTTCCCTTAAAGAATGGAGGCTTAGAGATGGATTGTGATTCTTCATGACTTGCCATGATATTTGCTCTGAGTGTTTAAGCTTTGATAACAAAAACCTACTCTAACAGTAATTGTTGTCCTTTTGTTCTCTAGAAGGGGATGTTAAATAGGGTAATGGCAAGTATAACAAATTAAATATGAATGAAAATAATAACTAAAGAATCATGACACAAAATATATAAAAGTTTAACACAACTAGCCTACGTCCTCTCTTATAGTATTTATAGTAGAGCCTTCACTATCTAGATAGCTTAATGCAATATCAATAACCTTTACAAAGGTAAGTTTCCTAGCACTACCAAGGCTTTACAAGTGATAGATTCTCAAGCTCTATCATTGTTTTACAAGTAGTTCACAAATACTGCTTAGCCTTAACCTAAAGTAGTTTCCAAGTACAACTTTAAACCTTTCACAATATATAGTTTTTAGGGTTTTTTAAGGTTTCCTCAAACTAAATACAACACTTTAAAAAAGGAGGAAAACTTTTTCACTCCAGCAATAAAGACACATTAAGTATTCACACAAGGTATGTTTGATAGGATTGAGAATGTGAATAGAATTTCTGATAAGCTTATTCTTCAAACTTTATTTTGAAGAAAACTCTTGTGAGCTTTAAATAATGAACATCTATTGATTGCTACATCACTCTTTATTCACGCTTTTGATTGATAATAACTTTCATAATTGAATACTCACATAATGGAACAATTCTCTTTCTATTTATATTAATAATGGGTTTTTTATAGCTTGAATAAAGAACTAGCAATTAGAAAAAAAGCTATTACTTCATAATATAGCTGTAAACAAATAATGCCAAATGAAACATCTACATGTTTGTTGTTGAAACACAACCATCATTGATTTCATGCAAACTAGTGGTGGTCAAATAAAATACACCTTTAATGGTTGTTAACTCTATCAAAATGCCTGTTAGGACTAATTATTAGAAAGTAGTTAGCTCAGGGCTCCTCCTTTGACTTTAACATTTATTTATTTCACTTTTTCTTTAATGATTGTTGAACATAAATAATGGTCATTATTTGTGTACTTCAATGCCCATTGGAGGAAGATCAATGTCTATTGTTTATTCTCAAAAAATAAGAATTTGGTTCTTTATTTTAAAATATATATAGAAATGCTTCAATAATTGTTGGAGGGTTCATAGTGCTCGTTAGCAACACTTATAATTGCTATTAAGCTATGAATGTCCCCCCATTAAGTGGTATATAGCTGATAGCTCAAACTAGAGCAATTTTCCAACTCTTGTTAGTGAACTTTCAATACCCGTTGGATGTGCTCAATGCCTATTGTGATATTGAGTATGCCTAGTTTGGGGGTCCAGAGGTTTTAGCATAATCTAGATAGCTTTTTCAACATCTATTGTGAAAGGCCATTGTCTGTTTCAAGTTCTAGAGAGTTTTGCTAAATCTAAGCCACTTTGTCCATCAACATTTGTTATGAGTCGAGAACAATGCCTATTGCGAAATCACAACCCTCATTTTGAGGTCCAATGTAAAAAGTAATGTATGAGTAGTGGTCTAGTGCCTATTGAAATATTTCAATGCCCGTTACAGTCCACAATGCTTATGTATGAGTAGTGGTCTAGTGCCTATTGAAATATTTCAATGCCCGTTATAGTCCATAATGCTTATTGAAGGTAGATAACACTTATTAGTCTGTTAAGCTAAGTTTGCTTTGATTTTCACTATATAACACTTAGAGTTTTCAATCATGATTTTGTCTCCAATCATAATAGTTAAAAGAATTATTGTTCCTACAAGATCAAACACAAATAACTTGGACAAAAGTTAGCTCTTTGACTTGTTTGTAATAATGAAAATAAGGCTTAGAACCTTGGGGTTGAATAGGTTTATCTCCTCCTCTATGATTGATGGCATCCATGGTGCAACCAAAATCATTTTAGGGTCTAATTCACTTACTCAATACCTATAAATGCCCCTTCCCTTTGAAGAGAGAGAGAGGCTTAGAAAAACCTATGGTTACTTTGGAAAAATCACTTTTCAAAAGTCCCTCAAACATATAAACCCTAACTCACACTAACCCACTCCAAGGTAGAACTAGACCTAGTCTCTTCACTTTTGTGGATTCCCTAAGCATTTTGGAGGAAAGTACCGAACTTATGAGCCTTTAAAGGCACAAGAAAACATAAAGGCATCAAAGAACACCCTCACTATTCCCCTTTTCTGTACTGACCATTTTTATTTACAAAACTCATAGCATCCATGTCCGAAAATACATATGCATAAAGGTTTTATTCATCATACATATACAATCAATCATGTATTTAATGTACATATATGTTAACTAATGTCAAGACTAGTGACCATAACTTGTTCCTATCTAAATGTATGTACATGACACAAGGAGAGAGAGTTGAAATTTAGTTGACGACTTGTGGTTCATGTGTATCAATGCAAAACTCTAAGCACCAAAGTGTCCAATCCCTATTTTGAAAAATATAATTACGATTTTGTGAGTTGCGACTTAATGAATAAAAATAATAATCATATTCTCATGTCACAACCAACAATCAAATATCACCAGGATGCATTACAAGTTTAACATTTGACTATGCAAGTGCAAGTGCAAATGCAATAGATTAATTTTTGTCTTGACCATGTAAGGCAAACACTGCTGCCAAGAATTCATGTGATTTAAGTGACATTTGATTTTGTTGAACAACATATAACAAGTGATTCATTTGATTAATAACATGTGCCAATGGGGCCTATTGGTCCATCTTCCACTGTGATTTGCAAGTGTTTGACAAGCCAATCACAACACCCTTTTAATTCCATGTGTAAGTGTTCATTCACAAATGGTATACCAAGTAATCATTAAAAGCATATGATTCTCACTTGACTTGTAATCACATGTAAAATGTAACAATTAAATCATATATACATGTAATAGAATATAATCATATCATAAAATTATCACACACACACACACATTGAATCTAATTATGGTTTTTACTCACCTTTTGACGTGACCAAGCTTTATAGTAGGTTTGGTTCTCTCTCTAGGGCTCCCTCAAAGTTTTGAGATCCTAACATTTGATACATGCATGGTTATAGTATGTCAAAATGATTATGAATGCTTGGTATCCAACTATGGCATTATTAATGTAAGTGGACCTAGTGTTTATGCATATTTTCCTGATATGGTAGCCTGAGCTTGCTATACTCTCATAGTAATAACTCTAGATATACTTATTCAAATGACTTGATTCTTTTTTTCAAACAAACTAGACATATAATGATATAACATATTTAAATTTTAGGCAAAAATCAGACACACAAAAAATTTTGGTGAATTTTTTAATCTTTCCCTGTTGCAATGTCATCTTAGTCTGAGTAGGTCTTACGTTCTTAGGTGTATCTCAAATTATACAAATCCAATTGTAATAATAATCCAACTTCAATTACAAATCATATAGAGGAACATTTTTAATGTTACTCATTGCCTAATTTAGTATATAAGGTCACCAAAACAAAGGATGAATCTTAAAGTGAACAGGTTTGTAACATATTGACGAATAGCCATGATGAATGGACAATATCTTAACAACCATGCTAGATTTAGCTAAAATATTTCACAGGTATATAGATCAAATATAATTTACAACTTTTAAGTTTGGACCATCATATTTTGAATCTATGGCCATCAAATTATTGGAAAACATAATTAAAAGAAAGGTGGGGTTTCATCTGGGTACAAGGTCAGTCCCAATCAATGAGCCATATATCTTTTCACACAACAAATCAATTAAAACTGGTTAATAGGTATTTAGAGAGGATATAATCCTACAAATTTCATATTTTACACATTGTCAAAATCAAAACATAAGGCCATCAAAATATAAGAAAACATAAAGATTGGGGTCATCTCGGTTGGTTGTGAACCAGCCCTAATGAAGGAGCCATAACTCCTCACACACACCAAATCAAGAAAAACTATTTCATATGCATTTATATGAGATATAAAGTTACAACTTTCATATTTTTCACTTTCTATAATTGCTCTTCTAAAGTTATGAAATTGTATGTACAAAATCCTGTTCTAATAGAAAAATCCAACACAAATAGCTCTTGTTCTATTGAATTTAAACTTCCATCCAAGAGCTCTACCTAAATTACTCCATAATTCTCAATAACCATGCATGATTAACATGTCATGAGAGGTTAATTTTAGTTGAGAAGAAGAAAAATTAACTTACCTATTATCCCATAATTAGAAAACCTTAAGACTCTTTCCTAGGCAGCTACACTTATTCCTCTCCTTCTTCTTCTTCCTCTTCTCCCTTTCTTTCTTTCTTCCTTAACTCTCTCTCTTTTCTACTATAACTCACGTCTAACCCCTTAAAAGGGTCCAAAATTCCACTTTTAAGCCTATTGTAACAAGACAAAATCATGGTGTTGCATTCATATTGGTTGTAAGTTCACTTTCCTCTTTTAGTCCCTCTTCTTCACTCCTTAAGCACCTCTATCCATCTCCTAATTCCTAGATGCTCTTTATAGTTATAAATAAGATATCTAGTACCATTATTTATGATGCTCCAACAAGCACACAACTATCATGCAACTATACAAACACTACATATATGTTCAGGTGTCCCAAAATGCAACGGTACAAGTGTCATTATCGTGCTTCTACAATTCACATGTCTAAATGATTATTTATCCAATGCATATGTTCAAGTGGGATTTCATTTCATTTATGCTATGAATATGTTCATGTGATAACGACAATGAATGTGGATAGGGATGTTACATTTTCTTCCCTTTCTTTTGCTTCCCTTATTTCTAAAACCCAAAAAATAAGGGTTGTACATCCTTGATCATAGGCTATACAACCCATTTGAAGGGTAGACAAAATTTTCAAGGTTTTATTTTATTTTCTCTATTTGGATTCCTATTTTCCAAAATTTTTTTAAGATGTTCCAATATTCCAACAATAGAATGGGATAAGGAATAAAATCATAGAATTCTTATTCATCTCAAAATGGGAACTTGGTATGGTTTTTGGATGGTTTTACAACTTATTTTCATAAATTGCTTCATGTTCCTTTGTTTATGAATTATTATATTGCTTAAGGTTCTACTTTGATCTTTTGACAGAGATTAAGTGAAGAGTTAATCACTCCTAAAACCTTTAGAGTCTATTTATGCTTTGTCTACATTTTTTATGTTATGCATATCAAAGGATTATTAATACATGATTTAGTTTTATAACTTATCATTTATTAATTTACATTCTAACCCTTCTCAAGGTTTATGGTGTTAATGGATGCCTAGCTTTTTATGTGCAATATGAGGGAGGGTTCATCAACCTTAGGATCTCATTTGAATGAGTCTTATCTTTCGTCATTCAATATTAGCCAAATTCCTTGCATTGTGTGTTCATCTCTTTATTTTGTTCGTGATTCATGCATTTTCATTTTGGTTTTATATACTAATTTATGATGTTGGGTTGTGTTACCATGGACATTAAATGTATGCTTAGGTAGCATGACTTTAGAGTTATGGTAAGGTGGCTACAATGGCCATTATTTGTCTTTCTTTTGGTCTCTTCTATTTGCTTTCCTTTATTGATTACTAAATAACTTGCTTTTTCATAGGTGCAGGTGTTTTTACTTGAGTTAGGCTAGGAATTTGGTCTTGATTATCCCCTTACAAGACTATGAATAATTATGCTTGAATGGATGGATGATAATGCATGTTAAAACCTCTCTACAATGTCACACGTCCCTATTTTCTCTTAATTATGCATTATATGGATGAGTACATGGATATGCATAATGAACCCTATACCATGATGCATGATCCCCTTCCCCTATGAACTGATGGAATGTTTTAACTGTTTTTATTACACTAGATGTATGTTTAGGGATCATAACCAAACTAATCAATAAGTCAATTAAAATATTAAAAGTAAATCGAAGAAGCCTGAAGGCAAGCTCTTAATATTCGAGCAATTTAGGACTGCCTAACCTCTTCCTTAAGCGGAACGTAATTTTCAAGCCTAATCTCTGATAGGATGAAGACGAAATGAGTCTTCTAATTGACTTATATTAGATTCAGATTATGCCTTCCCCATATTCTTTCCCTAACCAAAGTTTAGTGGCGACTCCATATTTCCTAGGGATGATACTAATATATTATCTTGCATTTGGTCATTTAATGACCATCATTTTGGACTTAAGGCTTTAAAATCACATAAGGCCTTAAAGGATGCCCCATTGATCCAAAAGGTTGCCATACCTTGCGGTGATCACCAATTTAAAAATCCCTATCCTCTTGATCCCTCGAAGATCGATATAAGGATAGAGTCATGAGTAAGATTCCTTATTTTGAGCAAAACAAATGAGCTGCTCACAGTGGCGACTATATTGAGGACCTAAAATTGACTTCATATTCAATCTTTGGTTCACTTCTCATATGTTAAACTTGTTATAAAGTAGCCCTTTTGCATTCATGTAGCCTCCGCACTTTACCATGAGCACTAGGTTGCCCTTAAAGAAATAATGGTTCAATAAACTTGATACCTAAGCTCCATTTAATCTTAGGAGATTGTGAGGAGGATTGATCAATAATAAGCCTAGTAACTTTAGGTATATCGAATGGGGGATCATGATAATAGCCCCCAAGCTTATAGGAGCCACCAATTATAATAACCCTCTCGACCATTAAGTGCATATAGGAGTTAATAGTACCTTAGGATAGGTCACCCCTCTTATTTGCATTTCTTCTTTAGAGAAGAGTGAAGGAATCCCTAATGGAAACATAAATGTAGCCCTATCCCTCTTAATGTAATTATCCCCTACATGTAAATACTTGTGTACTCCCCCTTCCCCACCATATAAATATCTTTTGTGTACATCCAATCCTCTTAAAATGGATTTCTTTCCATGCTTTTACATATCTCTTCAAGTAATGCAAAGAGTTCTTCCTTTTTAGTGCCATTATGTATATATTCCTTTGAGGCCCTAACTTTTCTCTATCTAAGGTGACCTCGCACATTTTATGCCTCATGATGGTATAAGAATGAGACTCCACCTATGAAAGAGCCACTAAACCTCGTGTGTAGGAGGAATAAAGTTGGAATGATCTTATGCAAAATGACTTGTGCATATCATGCATACATACATCAATTACTTATTGATGCATCATATTGATAACCCTTATATTGCAGCCATCATAACTCCACCCAAATACTCATGGAAGAAAGAGGGAATCAACTTAATAAAAAGAGTTAGACTCTAAATTCAAGTTATAAAGTAGATCTGATCATAGAGGCAATCATACCATCAGAGATCTTAGATAGAATGATGGCCAACTTCAATCACAAAATGGAAGATAGGGTTATCGAGGAAGTAAAAAGTGCATCAATGAAATTATAAAAAAAGAGGAGACCTTTATTATTAGAATTGATAAAGGGAAAGCACAAATGGAAGTACCCCAACCAACAATGATTGATGGCAATCTGTTTGGGATGAAAGAATACCGTAAAAGCAAGTTTGACAATAAAGTGGGAAGTACGACTGCCATTCTAAAAAAACCTATAGAGACTAAGAATGAGAGCTCTCAGCTTAATGAATTTGCCAAGTAGTTAGAGAAAATACAAAAGGTCCTAAGTGCTAAAGGTTTGAAAAGGGGAACAGACATTAAGGAATTGCTAGCCTACAACCCTGAGAAGCTACTAGCTAACTTTCATATGCCAGAGCTTGCCAAATTCATAGGGATCCAAAATGTTAAGAACCATATCCATTCATATGTGCTAGTCATAAACTGAGGTTTTGATGGATACTATATTAGAGCTTTTTGAGTTGTCATTGGGAAGGCCTATACAAATGTGTCATTCAATCAACCAATGATTGTCAAAAAAGTATAAAAAGAGTTAAAAGAAACATTGGAGAGGCACTATGCTTGTAATTCATATATAGAAGTCACATTGTAAGTCTTGGAGTCTTTAAGGTAGAAAATAAGTAAGACCTTCAACAACTATATTAGAAGATGGAAGAAAATGGCTTCAGAGGCAACCATAAGACCTACAAAGAGAAAGCAAGTCATGATGATTGTTAAAGGGGCTCTGCTTGGTGTTAGTGCCAGAATTTAGAGAAAATTGATTAGGAACTTTGAAGAGATTCAAAAAGTGGGTTTGTAAGTTGAAGAGTTAGAATCCAATTTGAAAAGACAGTATGGGGGAAGAAGAAGTGGCTCGTCTAAGCCTTAGTATGAGGGAAACAAGACGACCAATGTAAATGTAGTAAGAGCGCCAATACAATTCATTGATTTAGGGATGCCTCTATTCAAGGCATTTGGTAGGTTGTAAAAAAAGGGTGTGTTGAAGCCTCTTGCACCAAGACCACCTCCTAACCTACTACATTGGGGATATGATGGCAATGCTTACTGTATCTTTCACTAATGACTATTATTGGATGAGACACGAGATTCAAGATCTCATTGGCAACAAGATGATTGTCCTACCAAATTTTAAAAGTTTTAGGACCCAAGGGAACCCTCTCCCAAACTATTATAATGTTTGTCCTCCAAACTTGGGGACTTTTATAATAGATTGTAGGATTCTCGAGAAATTGTTACTGCTACTATCGAGGAAGTCATGAGTGAGGCTTTAGTTGTTTACACTATCAATCCATGGGAAAGCTCAAATGAGGAGACATAAGTAGTGTGAAGGAGGAGAATGATCTAGCTATAGAAGGAAAGTAATAAAGAAAAAAAAGTTAAGTGAGTGAGCAATGTGAATTGTAATGGGAAGTTCTGCCTTAGCAAGGAAGCCCCTAGGCACTGACGGTTATGAAAAGGGCAGACAAACTTGTCGTGAAGAAGAAGGATGAATATAAACCTATTATCAAATAGCAAAAGAAGATGTTTGTTTAAATCAATGTATGAAAATTGCTCATTACCTCTCAAGAACATAAAAAGGCTATGGTTGAGACTTTGTCAAGTCAAATTATCTCAAAGGAATCTACCCTAATGGATATTGTCACATTGGTGAATCATAAGGATAAAATCGCTTCCTTAGATGAGAATTTGCACCAAAAGGAAGGGATCATAACTTGACCTTATTTAATTGAGTTAAGGTGAAGGGGAAACACACGCTACATGTAGTTGTTGATGATTGATTCGGGATCCATATATGCTCGTCAAAGTTACTAGACAAGTTTAGGTTGTCTGAGAAAGATTTGGAGGCTTATATAGTGTCATACAAGTCTATGGTTATAGCAAAAGACTAGCATCAGGTGTGTTTAAGACCTTAGTAAAGACGGGCATAATAAAGATGATGTTGGAATTCATAATATTGGATATCCCAATCACCTTCTCTCTTTTGTTAGGAAGACCATGTTACCATCCATTGGGTGGTGTACCTTCCAGTGTTCATTAGAAAGTTCAGATTCCTTATAAATAAGAGATTGTGACCATTGCATAGAAATTGGGGAGATTGTATTAGCTTTAAGTGTGGTCATTCTACATCTTCAAGGGTTTTAGATTGTAGGAGTCACCGATAAGTGGATTGATCTTAAAGTTATAGGGATTATGAAGAACATGATCTTTCTTTTAAGATAGGGTTTAGGGAAGAATTTTATTGGCATATCAGAATTCTTTGAAATCCCTACTCAGACGATAAGGAAAGGATTGGGTTATGGTGGTAAAGAGATAGAGCTATAAATAAAAGACTTATGCATAATACTATGAAATTTCTTTATGAATGAATGGAAAACCACTAGAAAATTCAAGCAATAACCTAAGATGGAGGAGTTGATTAATAAGGATATAGAAAACTCGAGATGGCCTTTTTTTAGCTAGACATTAGTGAGTTGGGATATTAGAATTATCAGCACCAACCTAAAAAGAGGATGGCAAGAATAAGAGAAAGAATAAGGGTAAATAGATTTTAGCAATAGAGAACAAATGGGAATCATATCAACTTATAGTCATCTATAGTCCTTAGTCTACATGGTTATGGAATGATAAGAATAAGGTCAGTGATGAATAGGTTGAGCAATATTTATTGGATCAAAAATTTTGGGCCACTGGGAAATGTTGGACTATGATGGTTAATCCTAAGTCTTAGGCCTTTCTTTATCTTGACAATGGAGATTCATCAATTCTAATGTTTCAACTGAGTATTATTGTGCCATTTTTAGTTTGTCTCTATATTGAAAGTTGGATGAAGTCCATAATCTCTAAAGAAAGCAAAGTTTTTCCCAATTCGTGACTGTAGCTTTAAATATCGCGACTGCAACTTAGATTAAGGAAAATTGAAAATTGGACAAGCAAATTCGTGAGCCTTTTCTCTATCGCGACCCATCCAAAGATGAAAGTGCCAAAGTCACAGACGAATTCACAGTATGTGTCACACCTCAGTCGTGATAATGAATTTCAAAGTAACTCAAGAGGGAATCAAGTCCACAACCACAACATAACAAGTGTCTTAGGTGACCATTGGAAGACAAAAATCACGATGGCAACTTGTGGGTAGCGACCGCGAATCATGAATAAGAAGATCAACATTTTGAGAGACGAATTTGCGTCATAAGTTATGTCCTGTATAAGAAAAATTGCGACCGCTACATTTGTGAGTAGGTGAAAGGAAACGACTATATTTTCCTAAAGAACCAATGAGAAGATGACATGTGGACTAGCCGTTAGACACAAATGAAGATTTTCGCCGCATTTTTAGGATTTCATATGGAAATTGGAAAATCGCGGCTGTGAAAGAGTAGTAGCAACCACGAATGAAGCTTGACAAGCATTTAATGCAAAATCTTCTTAGCATACTTTGGAGATATGTTACTAGTTTTATTGTTGTGTCTCGTTGGTCTCACTAAACAAATGTAAATGCAAGAGAATTAATAAATTTGTAACCAAACTCTTGCAATTTTGCTACTGAATATTTTCTATTCTTTAAGTGTAACATCCCTAGCCACATTCATTGG
>CATIWR010251429.1:0-39505 GCA_949677035.1 Omphalea diandra
TTGTTACGTTATTTGAGATTGAAGTATCATTATGCATTTACTTACTGAGTATGCAAACTCACTCTTTTGTATGAAATCTTATTTCAGGAAGAGTAGACTAAAGATTGCATCCAGTATACTTTTCAAAGTCACTGTCTAGCAGTATAATAGAGGTTGGGCCAGTATGCAGTCAGTTAGTATTTTAGTTTGATTATTCATGTATGTTTTGTTGTAAATAATTACTAAGTGGTGAATGAGAGACATAATGGAAAAAAAAAATTTTAATCAGGTCTTTTAAATGACAATGGATAGACTTAAAGATAAATTTAAATGATTATTAAATGGGGTGTGACACAACCGATGTTCTTATTGGCAAACTTCTCACTCATGAGATGGTTCTCAAGGAGGATGAAGAAATAAAAAAGATGAAAACTCAAGGAGAAAAAGGTGAAAAGAAGATTCTTGCTCTCAAATCTACAAACAAAGATAAAAAGGTAGAAGAAAGCACTAATAACAGTGATGAGAGTAAGAAGGAAGAAGAAGAACTTACCATACCATCTAGGAGGTCTAAGGAGCTCATGAAGAGAAGAAAGGGAAAAAAAAACTCAAGAAAACATCATCATTATCCAACTTTAAGGAAAAGAAGAATGAAGTGACTTACTTTAAATATGGGAAGTAAGGACACATAAAATCTGAATTTCCGAAGTTAAAGAAGAAAATGAAGTAGGACAAGAAGAAAAAGAAGAGTTTTAAAGCTAAATGGGATGATGATTCAAGTGAAGAAGAAAAAGAAGAAGTTATCAACTTTTGTTTCATAACTCAAGAGGACAACTTGCATGAGGTAATTACTTCTCATTCTTGTGATGATTATCATGCATTTGAGGATGAGGATGATAAGTTTCTTAAAGCTATGTCCTTGAAATATGATAAGTATAAATAAAAAAATAAAGGTTCATAGGAAAAATTTTCAAAACTAGAGGATGAATTTAAATGTTTAAATGAGCATATAAATGACTTGAGAATTTCAAATGAAGAACTTAAGAAATCTTTCTAAAAAATCATCTTCTCTTGACTCTTTAAGAAAAGAAAATGACTCTTTAAAAGGTGTAGTTATTGAGCTAAGAAATTCCATTTTACAATTTTACGAAAGGAAAAAAGCTTTTATTGTATCTTAAAAACCATCATTAGTAAGACATGGTTTAGGCCTTAATAGAGCTTCCTCATCTACATCTTCTCCTCCCATCTTTATTAGAGCATTTACACCTCAAACTTATAGTATAGAGGTGATTTCGAAGAAAAGTGCTCCTAGCACTAAGCTTCCTAAGCCTAAGGGTAAAGGAAAGGCTCTCTAAAGTTTAAAAGCTAAGCCTCAAAGAGTAAATCATGCTTTTATATACACTAAGAGGCACACACATAAAAACTTCTCTTCTACACATTACTCTTGCATTTGCATGCATTCTCATGGCTAAAGTATGAGAAGGCCTCTTACTCATACTAAAGTGATTCATATGAGAAAGACTCATAAGTCTAAACTCTAATCTCATTATTGCATGAAATTTAGGCACATAAATTTATTTTGCTACATTGTAAAGGCACACTTGAAATTGGAGAACCCTTTCATGCCTAACTCTTAGGGACCCAAGTATGCTTGGGTACCTAAACAAAGGTGAAACCTTTTTATCTTGTAGGAATACTTGGAAGCCATCAAGGAAGATAATGATTGGCATGTGGATAGTGGGTGCTTAAAACACATGATCAAAAAATAAGAAGTTATTCATAGCCATTAGGAAGAAAGATGGTGGCAATGTCACATTTGGAAAAAAATGCCAAGAGTAAGGTAATTGGCATTGGAATCATTGGTAAGAAAGGTTACTCTCTCATTGGTAACGTCTTGTTAGTTGAAGGTTTGAAACATGACTTGTTAAGTGTAAGTCAATTATGTGACAAGGGTAATAAAGTCACTTTGACAATATAGAATGTCAATTTACTACTTTGGTCAATAAGAAGGTAGTCTTCAAAGGTGAAATAAAAGATAATACCTACCTAATTAACTTAGACAATTTGGCTAATCAATCCTTTAAGTGTCTTGTCTCTATTAATAATAAATCTTGGCTATGGCATAAAAGACTTAGACATGCTAGCATGAAACTTCTTTAACATCTATTAAAAAGAGAGCTAGTAGAAAGTCTTCTGAAGTTCAAGTTCATAAAGGACAAGACATGTGGACATTATTAAATGGAAAAGCAACACTAAACATCTTACAAGGCCAAAAATGTTATAAGTACATCAAGCCTCTTTAACTCATTCATATGGACCTAGTTAGACCCACTAGGAATTCTAGTCTTGGTGGAAAATACTATGCATTTGTCCTAGTTGATGACTACTCTAGGTTCACTTGGGTCTCCTTCCTTACTCATAAAAGTGACACTTTTGATGCTTTTAAAAGCTTGGCAAAAAGAGGTTCAAAATGAAAAGGGTTACTTCATTTCTTCTATTAGAAGTGAATATAGAAAAGAATTTTAAAATGAATCTTTTAAAAACTATTGAATAGAGAATGAGATTTCTTACAATTTTCAACTCCTAGAACACTACAACAAAATGTGTTATAGAGAGAAAAAAAATAAAAATTTGATAATGATGATAAGAACTATACTTAATGAGTTATCCTTAATAAATTACTTTTAGGCCAAAGCCATCAATACATCATGTTATATTGCAAATCGTGTCCATAAGAGACCCATTCTAAATAAAACCTCTAATGATCGATAGAATGAAAGAAAGCCTAAGCTTTCATACATTAGAGTTTTTGGGTGCAAATGCTACATCTTGAATACCAAGGACAAGTTTGGAAATTTTGACTCTAAAATTGATGAGGGCATATTTCTTGGTTATTCAGCCATTCGTAAAACTTATAAGGTCTTTAACAAAAAAATCTATAGTGGTTGAAGAGTCAATGCATGTTGTGTTTGATGTATGAATCTAGTAAACTTGATATTGGGAAAGGTTGTCTTATTAATGATCTTCTAGGTGACTTTAAAAAGTTAGAGCTCAACTCAACACCTAAGGAGAATGTAATTAATCTTAAAAATCATGAGCCATCTCAAGAATTAGAGTAAGCACAACCCAATAAGAAAAAATCCTAGCTCAAGGACTCCCTAAGGATTATCTAAAGTATCTAATCATTGGTGAAGCATTAAAGGGAATAAATACTAAAGCTCAATTACATGTTTTAGATAATAATCTTGCTTTTCTTTCTCAAATTAAGCCAAAGTCTACTAATGAGGCTCTTGATGATAAAAATTAGGTGATTGCTATGAAAGAGGAACTCAACCAATTTGAGAGAAACAAGGTTTGGAAACTTGTCCTTAGGCCTAAAGAACAACTGGTTGTAGGTTGTAAGTGGGTGTTTTGGAATAAGTTAGATGAGCAAGGTTTCATCATAAGAAAAAAACCTAGATTGGTTGTAAGGGGTTACAACCAAGAGGAAGACATTGATTATGATTAAAAATTGTACATGTTGCAAGATCATAGGTCATTAGAAGTTTTTTAGCTTTTGTATGTCATATGAATTTCAAACTAATGGATGTGAAAAGTTCTTTTTTGAATCGTTTCATTGAGCAGAAAGTTTATGTTGGACAATCTCTGGATTTTAAGTCTCATGATTTTTCTAATCATATTTTCAAATTAACTAAGGCCTTATATGGTTTGAAACAAGCTGCAAGAGCTTAGTATGAAAGGCTTAGTTCATTTCTTTTGGAAAATGATTTTGAAAAAGGAAAGGTTGATGCAACCTTATTTGTGAAAAAATATAACAAGGATACACTCATTGTATAAATTTACATTGATGATATTATATTTGGTGCTACATTTGTGAAGAGTTTGTTAAGTGTATGACTAGAAAATTTGAAATGAGCATTATAGGTGAGCTCAAGTTCTTTTTAGGCCTTTAAATTAAGCAAATCAAATAGGGCATATTAATTAACCAAGCTAAATAAACAAAGAAGTTACTTAAGAGGCTTAGCATGGATGGATGCAAGATAGCGAAGACTTTTATGAGTACGTCAATAAAGCTAGTCCAAAAAGAATTAGGGAAGCCTATTCATGAAAAAAGGTATATAGATATGATTAGCTCTCTCCTATTTCTTACCGTTTCTAGGCCTAATATTATGTTTAGTGTTTGCTTGTGTGATCGATTCCAATCTTGCTCTAAAGAATCACATTTGTATATGGTTAAAAGAATTTTAAAATTATTGGCTTAGTGCATTAAGAAGGGGGTTGAATTGGTGGGACATTAAAAATTTAAAAGAAGGCTAAGGTGTTTAAAGAGTTAGGAATGAGAAGAGAAAATAAACATAAGATATTTATAATGGTTCGGATATTAACAAACCCAACGTCCACTCCCTAATTCTTCACAATTGAGTATTCTACTCAACTAAGCTGGTGTCTTAAGCTCACACCTAACTTATATAATTTGTGTTTTATGGCTCACACACAACCCTTATAACTTCTATTTTTAGGCTTACACAAAACCTCTCACAAGTGTTTTGGATAGGCTCACATGTCAACCTCTTACAAGAGTTTTAGAAGCTAAGCTAACTCTCAACCAACTTATAAAGGTGTTTAATACTAATACCAAAAAATCAATAACACATAAAGAAGAGTAAGAAGAATGAGTAGCAAATTTGCAAGAGGTTTGTTACAATAAATGAAGATCTCTTGCATTTACATTAGTTTTGTGGAGCATTTATAACCAACATCCACCAAAGAGACATTCTCAAAAGCTATCCTAAAATCTCCAAGTTGTGCTAGACAAATTTTGCATTGAATGCTTAGCAGGCGAAAGTCGCAGTTACTATTGGCATTTCACGGTCTTGATTTTCCAATTTACATTAAAGAGCCAAAAATTATGGTAGTGAACCACATTTTGTGTCTAATGGCTAGTCCACATGTCCTTCACCTATTGGTTGTCCTAGAATTATAGTCGTTGCCTTTAACCAACCACTTAAAATTTGCGGTCATGATTGAACTTCCTCTTAGATGCTATTGAGACTGCAAATTCTTATATTTGGTGACGAGACAATACTTTCTTAGGTCGTGGTCATGACAAATGCTTCGCCGTCGCAATTTTTATTTTTTAATGGTGCTTTGGACACTTGGCGTGCTGTGGTTACAGATTTGGTTCTCTCTTTTGTTATTATGAAATTTGTGATTGCAACATGGGATGCGAATGCCATCGCAAATTCCTTTGTGAATCAACCAAACTCCCTTCGGTTGAGTTGCGCCTGCAAATTCGTCCATGAATTCTTCTGTGAATTCTTTTGACCTATTTCCATTCATTCTTATTACAAGGTCGCGGCTGCAATTTAGGGGATATTGACCATGAATTTGGATGTTCTTCTTAAAGATGGAGATTTTGACTTCCACCCAACTTTCATTGAAAAAATACCTTAAAAATTGTAAAACAACACTTAAACAAATCATTAGAACTAATCAATCTCCATTGTAAAGATAAAAAAAGGCTTATTGCTTGGGTTTGACAAACCTAGTTCAACAATCTCTCCCTTTTTGATTTTGACAACTTAGATTGATTCTTAATAAAAATCAAATGCATGAGTTGTGAAATTAGGATGGTCAATGATCAATTAATCAAATAATAAGCAAAGAATTCTAAGTTAGTGAATAAATAATCATAAAATTCTAAGTCTAAAGAAGTAAAGATTCTATAGCTATTGTTCCCCCCTCAACTTATGCTTTTCTTATGCACATTGCTCATTATCTCCCAATGTTATTCTCTCCCCCTTTGGCAAGATTAAAAACAGTGAAAATTATAAAGAGTGAATGATGTGCATAAATTGAGATAGAGTAATCATAAGAAGTGAGTATATAAAAACTAACATAACATATAAATTACAATCACATAAGATGAGGCAATGAATTGCAAAACAAACACTTTTATTTTGTTAATAAATTGTGGGATCAAAAACTTTACATCAAAATTATAAAAGAAATGACAAAAAAATAAATCATAAAAGCAATCTAGAAGATGTGAGAACTATCATCATCTCTAGAATCATCTAAGTCTTCATTAGCCCCTCTACTATGAGCTTTATCACCCTCCTCAACCTCTTAGTTATCTTCCTCTTCGGGTGTGTCCTCCCAATCTTTAAAATTTAGAAGAAGGTAGGAAATATCACCTAATTTCTCCTAAAGGTGCACTAGATCATTGTATAGGTATGAGAGGAGGAGAAATCGTCTCTTGATCATCCTCATCATGTTGTTAAACTTTTTGTTGATGGAGGCAAGAGTGAATTTGGCTTTTGGTTTAAGTTAGAAAGGTGGAATAGGTTGGGCTCCCTCTTTAATGACTAGCCTTTTTCTTTTGAATGCTTGAGAGGTCTCTAGTTTCTTTGCCCTAAAAGCACCCAATGTGTATGTATAAGAATCAAGGTGAATGGCTTTAGCATTGATGAGGCAAGGTAGGTCCAAAAAATTTTGAGATGGAAGAAACTTCTTTGTGAGGAATTTTTCATTTTCCTCATTAAAAGCACCAATGTAATGGTAAATAACAGTGATATGAGAGGGAAGAAGAAACTGATTATTGGGCTTTGTACTCATGTGGATCAATTGATCCACAAGATAGCGGCAAGTTTGTATAGGTTTGTTCTTGGTAAGATAAAAAAGAAAAGTTTGAGATACTTTCTTATTACTATGCCCTCTCGTGTTAATGAAAAAGGTGATGATACAGTGAAGTAGCCAAAAGGGTAGGCTACGAATGTATTTGGCCAGGGAAGTCTTGGGGTCATGTTTGGTCTCGATAGAAATTTTGGATCAAAACTCGGAATAGATAACATCAAGGGCAGAGATGATGAATAGAATGTTACCACAACTTAAAGGTTAAAAAATTTGAAAAGCTCAAAAGTAATGTAAAAAGGGTCCTCAAGGGCTCAAAATACTAACCCATACTAGTTGATATGAGATTTCACTCTCCGACTTAAAGTCATGGAACACATAAATTCTCACACAATCTCCTCATATCCAGACTCATCATGAAAAATGAATTCATTCCACCCCAGGTTTAAGAGAAATGGGTGGATCTCATTCTTGATACCTAGTGACTCCAGGAGGAAAGTCGATGAAATTTTTTTCAAAAGAATTATCTTAGAAGAGTTTGCCTTGTACCGGTCTTTCTCTTCTTTTGTGATTCCTTTCATCATTCGTAGAGTCATCTATTTTTGAGGCGTTTTAAGGGCTGTAGTGAATGAGGGAATATTAGAAGTTGTTTAAGAGTAAATAGGAAGAGAGATTAAGATTTCTAGTGAGTGTGAATAAAAACATTGTTTCAGGGGTTTATAAGCAAGGAAAAGGTGTGAAAACAACCGTAAATGGTCATAAAATCATTTACTTAGGGGATGCAAATGGTTGGCAGTCAAATCAGTTAAATGCAGACAGTTACTCAAATTCATGACCGCGATCTGTAAGCTGTGACCGCTACTTATGAAATATCAAAGTAACAAACAAAAAATCCTCGAGAAATGATGCGTTCAACAATCAAAACATTCAAAATTTGAATAAATTTGCAATGGGGAATGAAAGTCGTGATCGTGAATTGATGGTTGATAGTTGAATGATGAGTGCCTATAAATCGTAACTGTGAATCAAGGAGTAGCGACCGTAAATTACGAGGCAGAAAAAATAACTATAGAACGATAAGACTTGACTTTTTATGTTGTGATGCACTTAATGTATTGATGCTCAATTCATGAAAATTAGCATAGAGAGGCACAATTGCACATAAAATTAAGACATCCTAAGAAATAAATATCACAAACAACATACACATAACAATCAATCGAGTATGAATAATGCATCACACAAAGAGAATTCTAAAAGATCGAATTTTTCACTTCAGGGAGCTTCCATCAAACATTTCCAACTCTCTCTTAATGAAGTTTTTCCTTTCTTTATTAAGAGATTATATGAAAATGTCTGCAAGTTGATAATTTGTGTCTATAAATTCTAACACAACATCAACATTTTGGACATGATCTCTAATAAAATGATGCCTAATGTCTATATATTTGCTCTTAGGATGGGATTCTTAGAATGATTTAGTGCACTAGTGTTGTCACATTTGATGGGAATGTGATCAACAACGTTGCCCTAATCTCTTAATTATTGTTTCATCTAAAGGACTTGGGTGCAATGATAACCACAACTACATATTCATCTTCGACGGTGGATAAGGCAACTGAGACTTGCTTCTTACTAAACCAAGAGACAAAATACTCTCCTATGAATTGATAAGTCTCAGAAGTTCTCTTTCTATCTAGAAGACTATTAACATAATCCACATCCAAATAATGAAGAATCTCTAGGATACCATAAGTCTAGATGCAATGTGCCATGTAAATATTTAAAAATCCTTTTAACAACGTTTAAATGAGATTCCTTAAGATAAGATTGAAACCTAGCATACATGAATACACTAAACATTATATCAAGTCTAAAGGCAGTAAGATAGTGTAGAGAACCAATCATACCTCGATATCTCTTTTCATCAACTAAATTACCCAATTCGTCCTTGTCTAATTTGATGGTAACACTCATTGGTGTTTTTGCTACTTTACATCCTTCCATGCTAAATTTCTTGAGAATGCCCTTAGTGTATTTAGCTTAGTTGATAAAGATCCCTTCTTTAGTTTGCTTGATTTGTAGACCAAGGAAAAACTTAAGCTCTCCCATCATGCTCATTTCAAATTTTCTAGCCATACACTTAGCAAAATCCTTATAAAGTGATTCATTAGTAGCACAAAAATGATATCATCAACATAAATTTGCACTATTAGTGTATCATGATTATGTCTTTTGACAAACAAAGTTATGTCAACCTTCTCCTTTTTAAAATCATTTTGCAAAAGAAAAGAACTAAGCCTTTCATACTAAGCTATTAAAGTTTGTTTCAAACCATATAAGGCTTTATTCAATTTCAAAACATAATTTGGAAAGATATGTGATTCAAAACTAGGAGCTTCTTTAACATAAATTCCTCTTCAATGGTACCATTTAGGGAAGCACTTTTGACATCCATTTGAAATAGTTTGAAATTCATGTGACATGCGTATGCCAAAAGAATCCTAATGGCCTATAATCTTGCTACAGGGGCATAGGTTTCATCATAGTCAATTCTTTCCTCTTTGTTGTAACCCTTAGCAACTAATCTAGCCTTATTTCTAGTGATGAACCCTTGCTCATCTAACTTATTCCTAAACACCCATTTATAACCTATAATAGGGTGTTCCTTAAGCCTAATAACAAGTTCCCACACATTATTTCAATCAAATTGTTGAGTTCCTCCTGCATAGTAATCACCTAAGTTTCATCTTCAAGAGCCTCATCAATAGATTTTGGCTCAAATTAAGAAACAAAAACAATATTATTATCTAAAGTATTAAGTTGAGATCTGGTACTTACACCCTTGGATGCATCACCAATGATTAAGTCCTTAGGGTGATACTTAGAAAATCTCCAATCCTTGGAAAGATCTTGGTTTGGTGATTCCACTTGTTGATGTTGAAGTTCTTTATCTTCTCTTGATGATTTGCTCTCATCATGATCCTTATCCATCTCTCTTGTGCTCCAAATCTAATTTCTCAAAATCACCTACAAGATTATCAATAAAAGAACCTTTCCCAAGATCAAGCTTACTATATTCATCAAACATAATATTCATAAACTTTTTAACAACCATTGAACTCTTATTAAAAACCTTATAGGCCTTTCTAATGGTGGAATAACCTAAGAAAATACCTTCATTAGTTTTTGAATCAAATTTCTCAATATTATCCTTGGTATTCAAGATATAGTACTTACATCCAAAAACTCTTAGGTATGACAACTTAGGCTTTCTACATTTCATAGCTCATAAGAACTTTTATTAAGAATGGGTCTTTTGAAAACTCGATTTGCAATATAACAGAATGCATTGATAGCTTCGACCCTAAAGTAATTTGGTAATGAATACTCATTGAGCAACATTCTAGCCATCTCTACTAGTGTTCTATTTTTCCTCTCTATAACACCATTTTGTTGTGGTGCTCTAGGAGTTGAAAAGTTATGCCCATTCTCTAAGCAATAAGATTCAAAATATTCATTTTGAAATTCTTTTCCATGGTCACATTTTATAGAAGAAATTAAGTAACCCTTTTCATTTTGAATCCTTTTTGCAAACTTTTAAAAGCATTAAAAGTGTCATGCTTATGAACTAGAAAGGAAACCCAAATAAACCTAGAGTAGTCATCAACTAGGACAAGTGCATAATGTTTTCCACCTAAACTAGCACTCCTAGGAAGTCTTATTAAGTCCATATGAATTAACTGAAGAGGTCTATATGTACTTATAATGTTCTTTTCTTTGAAGAAAGATTGGTGTTGCTTTCCCATTTGTCGAAGACCACATGTCTTATCTCTAGAGAACTTTAGCTTTGGAAGACCTTCCACTAGCTTCCCTTTTGATAAGCTTTGTAAGAGCTCCATACTAGTATGTTTAAGTCTTCTATGTCAAAGCCAAGCTTCATTACTAAGAGACACAAGGCACTTAAAGATTGGTTAGCCAAATTGTCTAAGTCAATTAGATAGGTATTATCCTTCCTTTTGCCTTTGAAAACTACCTTTTTATTCACCAATATGGTAACCCGACATTCTCTAGGGTCAAAGGTGACTTTATTACCTTTATCACATAATTGACTTACACTAAGCAAGTTATGTTGTAATCCATCCATAAGTAAAACATCATTAATTAGAGAACAACCATTCTTACCAATGATGCCAATGCCAATTACCTTACCCTTGGCATTGTTTCCAAATGTGACATTTCCACAATCATTCTCTCTTAAGGCTATGAATAGTCTCTTATTGCCCATCATGTACTTTGAGCAACCACTATCCACATGTGAATCATTTTCTTCATTAGTGATTACCAAACAATCCTACACAACACAAGTAAATGATTTTTGCTTTGGTACCCAAGCATATTTAAGTCCTATGGGTTTGGTTTGAAAGGATCCTCTAACTCGAGGTGTGCCTTTGTAATGTAATAGTATATGTTTATGTGAACAAAATTCATGCAATAGTGGCATTGGAGTTTAAACTTATGAGTCTTTCTCTTATACATTGCCTTGGTATGAGTAGGGGGTTTTCTCTTACCAATATGATGTGAATATGAATAAGAGCATGAATGAATAGGTGTAGAAGTAGATTTTCTGTGTGTGTTTGAGTTAACATGCTTTTTATTGTAAATGTATGCATGATTGGCCTTCCTTGAAATAGGCCTTGAGCCTTATTGCACCTTATCTTTGCCTTTAGGCAATGGTGGTTTAGTGCTTTAAGAACTTTTCTTTACTTGATGATTTAGGTGTTGAGGCTCTAATAAATGTTGTGAGTGAAGGTGTAGAAGTAGAGGCTTCATTGAAGCTTAGACCATACCTTACTAAGGGAGGTCTTTGTGATACAATAAGTGTATCCAAAGCTTTTTTTCCCTTATGTAACTTAGAAATAAAGTTTCTAAGCTCAATGACTTCACTCTTCAAGGAGTTATTCTCTTTTCTCAATAAAGTTAGGGATGAAGATGACTTAGATAGACTCTCCATAGACTTCTTAAGTTCTTTATTTAAAGCCCTCAACTAACTTACAAGAATGTTTAAGGATTTAAACTCATCCTCTAATTTAGTACACTTCTTCTTATAAGATTTCATTTTTGACTTATATTTGTCACATTTCAAGGTGAAAACTTCTAAAAGCTCATCATCTATAATGTTTAACTCATCAAATTCAGCATAAGAGTGAGGTGAAGAACTTACCTCATTTGATGAATCTTCTTGAGCCATTAAGCATAGGTTTGTAACCACTTTCTCTTTATCTTCTTCACTTGAGCTATCATCCCAAATGGCTTTGAATCTTTTCATTTTCTCTTTGTCCCCTATCTTTCTTCTTCTTCAATTTGGGGTAGTCATATTTGATGTGGCCTTGCTTGCCACATTTATAGCAAGTAACATCACTTAATCTTTATTTGGGAGTTGGAATTGCTTTCTTGAAGCTTCTTCTTTCCTTTGTTCTTCTAATTAGCGCCTTAGTTCTTCTCAAAATCATTGTAAGCTCTTCCTCTCCTTTGTCACTTTCCTTTTTACTTGAGGCCACTTCAACTTCCTTCTCCTTTGATGAAGACTTAAGTGTCAAGGTCCTCTTTTCAGGTTTTTCTGATTTCTCTCCTTGACCTCTTATTTTCTTCATTTCTTCATCATTCTTTAAGGCTAACTTATGAGTTAAGAGCTTGCTTGTTATAGCATCAGTTGGCACCTTACCTATCTCTGGATTAGACTCTTAGATACTACACACCTTAGCACTACACTTTTCAAGAGGTAAAGTTTTAAGAATTTTCAAATTTACCTCGTGATGGGTGAGAACTCTCCCAAACTTTTTCATGTTTGTGACAATTGTAAGGAGCCTATTTGTCATATCTGTGATGCTTACCTCTTCCTTCATCACAAATAGCTTCCATTCCATCATATACATTTCAAGTTGACTAGATTTCACTAAGGTAGTTCCCTCATGGTAGTTCTCCAAGGCCTTTCAAATTCCATGAGCAGTAAGACAATGTTGGACCCATCCAATTTCTTCTCTTGAGAGAGAACTTAGAAGGAATACCATAGCTCTTTTATTTCTACCATTGAATCTCATATGAGCTTCAACCCACTCCTCTCTAAGGATCAATTCCTCACTTCCGTCCACCACTTTAGTAGGTGGCTTCCACTCATTTGCTATAATGTCCTAGAGGTCTACCACATCACTATCCAATTAGATTTTCATCCTATACTTTCAATGAGTATAGTCTACTCCTTCAAAATATGGCTTGAAGTGAGCGTGGATTCCTTCGTATGTCATGATCTTTTCTCACGCAATTAAGCTTTAGAGTGAGACTTTGCTCTGATACCACTTATCGTCCTAGTATACCAAAAAGGGGGTTAAAATTTTGGGAGTTTCAAAATTAAAAAAAAAAGGCTAAGGTGTTTAAATAGTTAAGAAAGAGAAGAGAAAATAAACATAAGACATTTATAGTGGTTTGGGTGTTAACAAACCCTACGTCCACTCCTTAATTCTTCATAATTGAGTATTCCACTCAAATAAATTGATGTTTTCAAGTTCACACCTAACTTATACAATGTGTGTTTTATGACTCACACACAACCCTTATAACTTATGTTTTTAGGCTCACACAAAACCTCTCATAAGTGTTTTGGATAGGCTCAAACTTTAACCTCTTATAAGAGTTTTGGAAGCTAGGGTAACTCTCAACCTACTTACAAAGGTGTTTAATTTTAACTCTAAATAATCAATAACACACAAAGAAGAGTAAGAAGAATGAGTAGAAAATTTATAAGAGTTTTGTTACAATAAATGATGATCTCTTGCATTTATATCAGTTTGGTGGAGTATTTATAGCCAATTTCTACTAAAGAGACGTTACTCAAAAACTATCCTAAAATCTCTAAGTTGTGCTAGGCTGATTTTGCATTAAATGCTTGTTAGACGAAAGTCATGGTCATTATTGGCATTTCATGGTAACGATTTTTCAATTTACACTAAGGAGCCGAAAATCATGTAGAAAACCCCATTTTGTGTCTAACAGTTAGTCCACGTGTCCTTCGCCCATTGATTGTTTAAGAAATATAGCTGTTGCATTTTACCAACCACTCAAAGAAGCTGTCGCGATTGAACTTCCTCTTGGCTGCGATTGAGACCTCGAATTCTTTTGTTTGGTGAGGAGACAACACTTTCTTAGGTCGCGGTCATGATAAATGTTTCACCTTTGCAATTTTTGATATTCTAACAGTTGCTTTGGACACTTGGCGTGTTATGGTTGTAAACTTGGTTCCCTCTTTTATTATTATGAAATTTGCAATCGTGACATGGGACATGAATGCCACTGTGAATTCCTTTGTGAATCAACCAAGCTCCATTCGGCTGATTCACAGCTGCAAATTCATCTGTGAATTCTTCTAATCTAGCTTCATCCATCCTTATTGCAAGGTCACGATCGTGATTTAAGGGATACTGACCATGAATTTGGATGTTCTTATTAAAGATGGAGATTTTGACTTCCATCCAACTTCCAATGAAAAAATACCTTAAAAACTATAAAACAATACCTAAACAAATCATTAGAACTAATCAATCTTCATTGTCAAGATAAAAAAAGGCTTATTATGTAATGACCATTTTCATTTACAAATCATGGCATTCATGTCACATATGCATAAAGGTTTATTCCTCATACATGCACATTCCAACATGTATTTGATGTACATATATGTTAACTAATGTTCGATGCTAATGACCATAAATTGGTTCCTATCTAGATATATGTACATGACACAAGGTGAGAAAGAGTTGGAATTCAGCTGACAACCTATGATCCATATGTCTCTATACAAAACTCTATGCACCAAAGTATCCAAACCCTTTGCTTTAGTATCTGAAAAACATAATTGCGATTTGGTGATTTATGGCTCAATGAATAAAAACAATAATCAGATTCTTATGTCATAACCAATATAAGAATATCATCAGGATACATTATAAGTATAACAATTGACTATGCAAGTGCAAGTGCAATAGATTGATTTTTGTCGTGACCTAGCAAGGCAAACACTGCTCCTGAGAATTCATGTGATTCAAGTGACATTTGTTTTTGTTGGCTAGCATATAACAGGTGAATCATTTGATCAATAACATGTGCTAATAGAACATATTGGTCCCTTTTCCATGTGATTTACAAGTGTTTAACAAGCTGGTCACAACATCCTTTTAGTTCCATATGCAAGTGTTCATTCACAATGGTATGCCAAGTAATCATTAAGAGCATATAATTCTCACTTGACTTGTATTCACATGCAAAACGTAACAATTCAATCTCATATACATGTAATAGAACATAATCATATTATAAAATTATCACACTTAGAATTTAATTATGGTTTTTACTCACCTTTTGATGTGACCAACCTTTATGGTAGGTTTGGTTCTCTTTCTATGGCTTCCTCAAAGTGTTGAGATCCTAACATTTGATACATACATGGTTATAAGTATGTCAAAATGATTATGAATGCTTGGTATGCAACTATGGCATGATCTATGCAAGTGGACCTAAAGTTTATGCATATTTTCCTTATATGGCAGCACGACCTTGCTACACTCTCATAGTGACAACTCTGGATATACTTATCCAAATGACTTGATTATTTTTTTAAATAAATGAGACACATAATGATAGAACACAATAAAATTTTAGGTCAACATAAGACATAGAAAATGTGGTGAATTTTTTACTTTTTCCCTATTTTAATGTCATCTCAGTCTGAAGAGGTCTTACATTCTTGGGTATATCTCAAATTTTACAAATCCAAATGAGAAAATGATCTATCATAAGTTACAAACAGATAAAGGAACATTTTTCGTGTTTTAGTCATTGTCGAATTCTGTATATAAGGTCACCAAAACAAATAACCAATCTCAGGGTGAGCAAGTTCTCAACATGTTGACAATCAGTCATAATGAAGGGGCAGTATCTCAACAAACATGTTAAATTTGGCAAAAATATTCCACACACGTGTATATCAGACATAAATATAAAACTTTCAAGTATATGACATCATCAAATTCTAAATCTATGGCCATCAAATTCTTAGAAAATAGAATTACAAGACTGATAAGGTTTCATCGATTTTAGGGTCAGTTACAATCAATTAGCCATATTTCTTTCCACACAACAAATCAAGCAAAAACTCTTTACACGTATTTAGAAGGGATATAATCCTACAAATTTCATGTTTTTCATTTTATCTAAATCCGAACATAAGGTCATCAAAATATAAAAAACGAAAGGACTAAGGTGATTTTAGTTATTTGTGAACCAATCCTAATAAATGAGCCATATCTCCTCACACACACCAATTTAAACAAAAATTTAGATGGGCATAGAGCTAAAACTTTCATATTTTGCACTTTTCCTAATTTCCCTTCTAGGGTTATGAAATCGTAGGTACAAAATTCTGCTTTAACAGTAAAACCAACACAATTAGCTCTTGTTTCTCTTGAATTTCAACTTTCATACATGAGCTCTACCGTATACACTCCATAATTCTTACTAACCATGTATGATTAACATGTCATGAGAGATTAATTTCATATGGAAAGAAGATAAATTAACTTACCTATTTTCCCAGAATCAGAAAAGCTTAGGATTCCTTCCTAGGCAGCTCACTCTTCTCTCTTTCCTTCTTCTTCTTCTTCTTCTTCTTTTCTTTCTTTCTTCCTTAGCTCTCTCTTTCTTCTGCTACCCCTCACATTTAACCTCTCTATTTTGATCCTAAAGGCTAAAAAATTCTACTTGCAAACCTATTATAACCAGACAAAATTATGGTGTCATATTTCCATTGCTTGAAAGTTCACTTTTCCCCTTTAGTCCATTTTCTTCACTCCTTCATCACCTCCATCCATCTCGTAATCCTCATATGCTCCTTATACTTTTAAATAAGCTCTAAAACACCATTATTTATGATACTATAACATGCACATAACATAAAATAATTTGTCATGCAACTATACAAATATTACATATATATTCAAGTGTCCCAATTGCAATGGTGTAAGTGTCATCAGCATGCTTATCCAATTCACATAGTTAAATGATCATTTATCCATTACATATGTTTATGTGGGATTGCAAATCATTTATGTAATAGATATGTTCATGTAAGAATGCCAATAAATGTGAATAGGGATGTTACATATTACTTAGGTTTGACCAACCTAGTTTAACAAAAATATTTGCAAAGAACATTACATCTAGGACTTTAGTATTCTAGAAATTCATCTTTTAGTCTTCTTAGTTATTTAGATGTAGATTATGCTAATAGCTTTTCAGATAGGAAGAGCACTTTTAAAACTTGCTAATTTATTGGCGAATGCTTAGTTTCTTGGTTTAGCAAGAAGCAAGTTTTCATTGCCTCATCCATCACTGAAGTCGAATATATGGTGGTGGGTTATTATTTTGCCTAAGTTCTTTGGATGAAGTAATAACTCAAGAATTATCGTAAACATGTTGATCACATTTCCATCAAATGTGACAACACAAGTGCTATAAATCTTTCAAATAATCTCATCCAACATTCAACGAGCAAACATATTGACATTAGGCATCAATTTCTAAAAGATCATATGCAAAATGTTAATGTGGGGTGAGAATTTATTGACACCAATCACCAAGTTGCCAATATATTGACTAAACCCCTTAATGATGATAGGATGAACTTTATCAAAAGGGAATTTGGATGCATGGTGGAAGCTTCCTATGGTGAAAACAGATCTCATTTTGTGCATATAATAATGTTTGACTTGCTTAATAATTATGTGAAGTATTTGTTATGTTTAAGGTGTTAGATGAGTCAATTTAACATGCACTTGAGCTCTCTATGTTCATTACATGAATTGATTATCAAAATATCAAATTTGATCACTCTAGATTTGTGCCAATTGCTAAAAATTTTGTTTTAAATTTCCTTTTGAAAGTGATTCATAAATTGCTATCAAGAATGAATCTTTGTGGTCATATTTGCAAGTCACTTTCATTATAAGTGTGTCTATCATTTGTGTTCGCAACTTTAGGTCACAACTGTAAAATTTAAAAATTTTCAAATTTATAATCATTTTCTTTACACCTTTTTAAGAATTTTTTAACCGCTACTCATAAAGCTCATCTTTCATATTTGCAATTAGCAATTGCGATTTACTTATAATAGTTTGGTAATAACTCTTCATCTTTCAAATGGTGGAAGAATGCATTAAATGCATTTCTAGCCATTTTCTAACTATTTGTTGCTCATTTTCTGCATATTTAAACAGTTCTTACACCTTCCTACATACTCTTTGAATTCACTCTCTTCTAATTTTCCTTCCTTCTCATATTTCTATCATTTTCAATCTTTCTCTACTCCTTTTTTCATCTCTTAACCATAGGTATAAGCAGATCTATTAGAAGTGACAAGGGAAAGGGCATTGCCTAAACCTCTCATCCTCCATAAAGAGAAAACCCTCCTCCTCTTCATCTTATGAAGGGTTTACCAAAAAAGAAAAAAAGAGTTATGAGGCAAACAAGAATAAAATCATACAACCAAATAAGATACCATCCACTTTTCTCCTATAAACCCTCAAATTAGAAGAAGAAATCACAGCCTTCCTATCCAATTAGATGGAAGGACTTCATTTGCTGAGATGAACCCAGTTATAAGGAGATTGTGTGGGAGTTTACGTGCACGATTAAATTGAACAAAGACTGTGAATCTTGAACCGGTATGCAAGGCTTACTCTTTCGTTGCTTTGGCAAACCTTTTTATAAACCTATGAGCAAATTTGCTCACTTTTTTTTATTCCTTAGTAAAGACACCATTCCTTTTAACCTCATTTCTTCTATTGACCTAAAATTTTCTAAATTTTAGAAGATCATTTCCATAGAAAATTGGCATGAGCCAAAAAAAATCTCTTGCTAAAAAAATTAGTCTCTTCGCTTGTGGCTTATCTATAAAATCATTACTTTTTCCATCAATGCAAAGAGTGATAGAAATGTAAAGGTCTCCTCAAAAGACCTTCCATTTCTTTATTGCCTTTTTTCAAACAAACCTATTCAAACTGGCCACTATCTTATAGATCAATTAATCTATATGAATACTGCTAAAGAAGCCAATTTCTCATTCCATCTTTTCCCTTAGCCATCTATAGGATGGTTAGAGCATTGTCAACTAAAATGAGTCTTTTCTAACTTTAAGTTACCTTCCAAGCTTTAATTTCCTTGATCTCAATTACCTTATAAATCCCAAAGCAATTAAAGTAAACACATATGAGTATTTACTTAGAGAAGAAGGGATAAAGCTTCAACAAGCCTCCTAAGCATAAAAAAGGAAGAGACTTACCAGGACAAGTTCAAGGAGAGTCACCCATGGCACTTGAGGTATAAATAAAGGCTCTTCCTCCATGTACTTCTTCCAAACCTTCTTTCTTGGCCAAAGTCTTTAAGCTTCTTAAGAAGGTTCTCGAATGACTCAACTTTCTTCACCACCTCCATGGTGATATTATTGAGATTTAAGAGAAACTAGGCCTCTCTAATCCTTGCCATCTTCAAGATTATGTTTTTTCAGAGGATGAAGAAAAAAAGTAGAAGAAGAAGTAAATGTGGCATCAACTCAAGTTCGTCCTCAAGAATATAAAGAAAAGGTTGGTGATAGTAAAGAAGGGGAGGATGATGATGGCAATGAAGTTGTTGAAGATAATGATTTTTCTCCAACTTTATAGAAATTCATTTGTTTATCCTTTGATTTCATTCTCACTTTCTTTTGTCTTTTTGCTTTTCTATTTCAAACTTTAAGGCCTAGTACAGTGTGTGATCAAACATCTTAGTATGTTTGAATTTAACTATGTAATTACATTATGTTTAATAATTAATGAAATTTCTATTTGAATTGTATGTTCAATTCTACTTTAATTCAGTGTAATTTTGATTATGAATGCTTGTTATTTTTATTATTCATTGAAACTTGTAGCCTTTCTCTCTCCTTATTCCCTCTTCTCCAAGCCCATCTCTTTTTAATCTTGACAAAGGGGGAGAGTGCGACATCCCATTTACTAGATTTGTTTTTAAATTTGCTTAATTTGTTAAGTAGCTTAAGTTATTAATCTACGTTTAATATTCATTTCCAAGCTATATACATGAACTCATTCATTAAACATAGAGCACTAAAGTAACATAACATATTATAACTCTCTCTTAACATTTCATTATCATTAAAAGACCCTTCTTTACTATTTGAATTATTTATATATCTTATATTACAACATAATAACTATTCACTATAAACATATGATCAAAAAAATAAAATACTAAAAGACTGCATACTTGCCTAACCTGTATTAGATTGCTAGACAACAAATTCAAAATGTAGATTGGATGCAATCTCTATTATACTCTTCTAAAAGAAAATTATATGCATAGGAGTGAGCTTGCATACTCAATAAGTAAACACTTAATGATACTTCAATCATAAATATCATAACAATCATTTAAATATAAAACAACCTATCATCTCATTTATGCATGAAATAAACAATTTTTAATCTTTAATTTCACACAACTATCAAATATTATTGCCATACAGGCTATTATATTTTATTGCCACACATGCTATCAAATGTTGTTGCCACACAGGCTATCATATTTTGTTCCCACACAGGCTAGACATATCATTACCATATAGGGTATCATGCATTATTGCCACACAAGCTATACATATTATTGCCACAAAGGCTATCACATATTGTTGCCACACAATATATCATATAATGTTGTGAATCAAGCTATAAGATATCATTGCCACACAATCTATCAAATGTTGTTGCCACACAACTTATCACGTATTATTGCTACATAGGTTATAGATCATTACTATATAGGTTATCAAATGTTGTTGCTAGGTCAAACAATATCAAGTAATAGTCCTTTAGTAAATCATTTACAAAACCAACAAAATTCTAACAATATAATGACTAATAACAACACCATCAATTTTGGTAAATCCTATCATAATAGACTTTCATTCTGAAGCCCCAATTTATCAATATCTCATAAAAATAAATAATTAAAAAATATAACAATCCTTTCATCAAAGTGTTCATCAATATCATTTCACTAAACAACATTTCAATCCAATGAGTATTAGTCCATAGCATTTAACCAATCGCATGTTTAAGTACCATTAGCTATTTACTTACCTTTATCTCCAAGCTAGTAAGCCATAAATGGTCCTAGCTTATTCCAACATTATGTTTAGTGCCTTGAAAACCTTTCACCAAAACTAGAAAAATCTCAAGATTTCTTCCTACTTAATTTCTTCTTCTCCCTTTTCTCCTTATTTTTTTTTCCTTCTTCTTTTTCATTTTCTTCTTCTTCTTCTTCTTCTTCTTCTTCTTCTTCTTCTTCTTCTTCATATTCATATTCTTTCTTCTTTTCTTTTTTGCCATCTTTCTTTTTTTCTTTATTTGCTCTCCTTATGTTGTATTTCCCCTTTTTCTCCTCTTTTAGTAGAGAATTCCAATTTGTATTCTGATTCTAATAAGACAACAGATTAATGGCTTGTTCCTATTGGTTAAAAGTTAAAATTTTCTCTTTTAATCCCTTTTTTTATTCCTTCATCACCAATATCCCTCTACTAATTTCCATTAAATCCTTATAAATTTAATTAGTTTCAAGATACCCTTATTTAAATTATAATAATATGCATGCCATATGTGACAATACAACTATGCAAACATCATATTCATATTCAAATGCCTCAAATGTAATGACGTAAATATTCATGTTATGAACATTATATTTTTCGGCCTTAGGATGCAAAGCTTGATGATGAAAATCATTGAATATATTCCCAAAATACAAGGAGAAAAGCCAAAGGAAGATAATTAAGGCCTTATGAAACCTTGGAGAAGCCCAAAACCAAGCCTAGGACTAAAGCTCATAACTTATCCCAAGACCGAGCACAAAATTGTCTGCCAAGCTTAATGGGCTATACATCCCATGAAGTAGGGTTATACAACCCACAAATTAAGGCTATACAACCAATCACAGGGTTGTAGAGCCCTCCCTTAAACCTAGTCTTAAGAACATTCTAGAGCTAGCCTCCCCTTAAACCTTAGGATTGTACAGCCCTAACATATAGATGTACAACCCATTCTTAGTTGTACAACACATGTGCAAACCTTAATTTTAGAAGATTCACCTCATTCTCTATGATTGGATACGAACATTGGTATAATCAAAACCATTTCTCTCTCTGGTACACACTTCTCCCTTTATAAATACCTCACATTTTGAAGAGGAAAGGGAGGCTGGGAAACCCTAAGGTGACTCTGCAAAATCACCTTTCAAACACCCCTCAAACACAGAAACCTTAAACCCTAACTTACCCCAACTTACTTTAAGGTAGAACTAGACCTAATCTCTTTAACTTTGTGTATTCTCTAAGCATTTTGGTGGAAAATATTGAACTTGTAAACCTTTGAAGGCACAAAAATGTACAAAGGCAACTAAAAATCCCACTCACTCCCTTTTTCGAATTTCTTTCTTTTTTGAAGCTTTTTTTATGATGCCTTATAACTCCAATGGCTGAATGGGGTGACGTTTACTGACCTAGGACCCTTATTCACCAAAAAAATGAAGTATTGATTATTCCTTATATGGTTTTTTGTTACTTATCGTACCAAAAAAAACTCTTAGGATCTTCCATTTGATTTTAAGGAGGTGTTTTGATTCTATTTTAATCATCCTAGAGCCATGATTAATTGAGGAACTTGACGTTCCATTGACCTTGAGAGCTCACTTTATGTTGAGAGTTTATATGCTTAAAGTATATGAATAGTGTTTTAGCCCCCAATATTCCCTATTATTATGTTGTATGCTAACTTACATGGTTAGTGGTACATATGGATGCCATACTCTTTTAGAGCTATATAGGATAAGGATTCATTAATCCTAAGATCCCTCTTGTGATAGGTTTTGCCTTAGTCCATTTAATATGCTCTAAGTGTTTTGCATTGTATGAACATATGCACATTATAAATAATCATTTAGATATGTGAATTGTAAAAACACGATAATGACAATTGCACTGTTGCATTTGGGATGGTTGAACATATATGCAGTGTTTGCGTAGTTATATGACAAATTATTTCATATTGTGTGCTTATTATGGCATCATAAATAATGGTGTTTGAGAGCTCATCTAAAAGTATATGGAGCATCTAGGAATTAGGAGATGGATGGAAGTGCTTAATGAGTGAAGAGGAGGGACTAAAAGAGGAAAAGTGACCTTCCAACCAATGGAAATGAAACACCATGATTTTATATTATTATAATAAGTTTATATCTGCTAATTAGGATCAGAATTGAGGGGAAAACCGTGGGTTATACCAGAAACAAAGAGAGAGCAAAGGAAAGAAGGAAGAAGAAGAAGAAGAAGAAGAAGAAAGGGAGAAGAGTGAGATGCCTAAGGATTTCCAATTCTGGGACAATAGGTAAGTAAATTTATCTTCTTCTCAACTGGAATTAACCTCTCATGACATGTTAATCATGCATGGTTAGTGATAATTATGGAGTAATAGTGATAGAGCTCTTGGATGGAAGTTATAATCCAAGAGAACAAGAGCTGATTCTGTTGATTTTGGTTGTTAGAACAGAATTTTGTACCCATGATTTCGTAACCTTAGAAGAGGAATTGGTGAAAGTGCAAAACATGAAAGTTGTACCCTTATGTCTCATATAAATGCATATGAAGCAGTTTTACTTGATTCTATGTGTGTGAAGAGATATGACCCCTTCATCAGGACTGGGTCAAATCCGAACCGAGATGATCTCAGTCTTCTGTTTTGTTATATTTTGATGACTTTATATTCTGATTTTGACAGAGTGCAAAACATGAAACCTGTAGGGTTATATTCCCTCTAAATACCTGTTAATCAGTTTTGATTAATTTGTTGTATGGAAAGAGATATGGCTCATTGATTGGGACTGACTTTGTACCCAAATGACGCATCACCTTTCTTTTAATTCAGTTTTCCAAGAATTTGATGATGGTCCAAACTTGAAAGTTGTACATTTATGTATGATGTACATACCTATGAAATAGGTTGGCCAAATTCGGCATGGTTGTTGAGATATTGTCCCTTTCTCATGACTGGTTGTCAACATGTTATGAACCTAGTTGGCCCGAGATTGGTCCTTTGTTTTGGTGGCCTTATAGACAGAACTGGATAATGAGTAAAACATGAAAAATGTTCATTTATATGTTTTGTAACTGGTGATAGAATATTGTTGCAACTGGACTGGTACAATTTGAGATACACCCAATAGAGTAAGATCTACTCAGACTGAGAGAACACTGCAATAGGGCAACACTTAAAAATTCACCACATTTAATGTGCATCTGATATTAAACTGAAATTTGAATATGTTGTCCCACTATATGTCTAGTAAAAAGAATCAAGCCATTTGGTTAAGTATATCGGGAGTTATTGTTGTGACCGTGTAGTAAGTTCATGCTGCCATATAAGGAAAATATGTATAAACACTAGGTACACTTGCATGAATCATGCCATAACTGCATACCAAACATTCATAATCATTTTGATATACTTATAACCATGTATGTATCAAATGTTAGGATCTCAATAATTTGAAGATGCCCTACCATAAAGGTTGGTCACATCAAAAGGTGAGTAAAAACTATAATTGGATTCAATGTGGGTGAGTAGAAACAATAATTGGATTCAATGGGTGTATGTGATAATGGTATGATATGATTATATTCTATTACATGTATATATGATTGAATTGTTACATGTTTCATGGAAATGATATGATTATGTTCTATACATGTATATCTGATTGAATTGTTACATGTTACATGGGAATACATGCCAAGTGAAAATCAAATGCCATTAACGATTACTTGGCATATCATTTATGAATAAGCACTTGTATATGGAACTAAAAGGGGCGTTGTGACCGACTTGTCAAACACTTGCAAATTATAGGAAGATGGACCAATAGGTCCCAAATCATATGTTACATGAATCACATGAATATCCAGGGAGCAATGTTTGCCTTGCTTGGTCACAAAAAAAACAAAGCTATTGCATTTGCACTTGCATAGTGAATTATTATACTTGCAATGTATCTTGATGATATTTGATTATGGATTATGCCATGAGGATTTGATTATTATTTTTATTCACTGAGTCGCGGCTTACCAAATCACAATTATTTTTCAGATACTGAAGCATAGACTTTGGACACTTTGGTACATAAAGTTTTGCATAAAGACACATGGAACACAGGTTGTTGGCTGAATTTCAACTCTCTCTCCTTGCATCATGTACATGCATTTGATAGGAAGTAGTTATGGTCACTGATCCTAACATTAGTTAACACATGTGTACATTAAATACATATGGGATTATATATGTATGATGAATAAACCTTAATGTGTATGCATTTTCGAACATGAAATGCCATGATTTGCAACTAAAGACGATAGTTACAGTTGGTGGTATCAGAGGATTCAAGCACACGCGGGGCAGACGTGCAAATCCCAGTGTGTATGACATCGCAGGGCTGATGGGCAAATCTCGGATGTTGAGTGCTCTGATAGGTACCAGCTGTACCCACGTTGTGACGTCACAATTTGTGGTATCAAAGCTGATTTACAAATGAGAATAATGGATGTCACAGTTATTGGTTTGACAAATGAATTTAAATGTTACAGTTTTGGTATCAGAGAGGGCTCAAGCATACGCGGGGCAGACGTGCAAATCTCGGTGTGTATGACATCGCGGGGCCGACTGGCAAATCCCGGATGTTGAGTGCTCTGATAGATACCGATTGCAGCATTACAAATTGTGGACATAAATAGTATGAGTTTTGTATATGAACACTATTATTACAGTTATTGGTATCAGATTGATATGAGTTCTGTCAGATGAATATGGCCGTTACAACTATTGCTTAAGTTAGGCCATGAACTTGGCCTTGATTCTCATCCTATATGATTATACATGATATGTTTGAATGGATGAATGATAATGCATGCTAAAACCCCCTTGCCATGATGTATGACCCTATTCCTAGTTAATTATGCATGATGTAAATGAATGGATACATGATAATCCCACCATTTGGATATGTATTCCCCATCCCTGTCTTATATATATTATTTACTATTTTCTCATATTTTGCATATCATTCATACATTACATACTTTATTGTTATGGTTGATGGCTTAAATGGATGTGCCTATATTGATTATTAGGAAATTAATTAATAAAGGCAAGGTATAAGAATGAACCATTGATTGCCCGACAGTTGGATTCCTATATCTAGGTGACTTGGAGTGCCTACCTCTTTTCCAAGTCGTACCCAACTCCCGAACCACATCTTTGATGGGTAAAGATGGATTTGGCCTTTTAAATAACTTAGGTAGGCTCATAATTTGTCTTTGTCTGGATTTTTTTCCTGACCAAAGTCAGATGGCGACCCCACATTTCACCTAAGGATGGTATAAATGTATTGTCTTGGCATAGTCCTCTATTGACCACAACTTTGGAAAAAGGGCTTTCATCTTGCGTGAGGCCTTAAAGATCTCTTGTTGATCCAAATCTTGAGCCATGATTAGGGGTCATTACCAATGTATGACCCTTGTCCTCTTCATCCCATGATGATAGATAAAAGATAGGAGTCATAAGCAAGATTCAACTCGTTTGAGTCCAAAACCATGAAATTCTAAGTGCTCACAATGGCAACTCCGCTTGGGACTAACAGAGTTGGCTTCATGAATCTTTGGTTCATATTTATGTTTTGCCTTTATTAATCAAGTTCTTTTTGCATTCATGTAGCCTCTACACTTCACCATATGCACTAAGAGCCCTTTAGTTAACCGATGGGTTCTCCAAGCTTAAGACTTAAGCTCTATTTAGGCTTAGGAGATGGTGAAAAGGATTTATCCCTCACAAGCCAATTCCCTTTGGATATGTCAAATGGGGCGGTATATGACAATCGTCCTTCAAGCTTATTAGAGCCATCTACTCCAATAACCCTTTTTAACTATAGGCGACATGTAGAAACCTTAGAACCATCGAATAGGTCCCCAAATGTTTGCATTTTAGCCAAGTAGTGGTTTTCAATTAAGAGCTATGAAATTATGGTCATATCTTAAGTGCACATTTTGTCGCTACTTTTAAAAAGTGCCTGTTGAAGCCCAAAATGAAGGATTTTTTACCTAAAAATAATATCAATTAGCTAACACATAGTACTCAAAAATTAGTATTTTTTGATACATTATGGGTCCTATAACTCATTCGAGTGCATAATTTATAAGCTCTTACATCAAACCATAAAACATACCTACTTCCTTTAGAAAATCATTCCCCTTCAATATGTGCACTTAAAAGTATGACCATGCTCCATCACTTTTAGACTCACCATCAACTTTGGTTGGTTTGAGGGACCTCCAAATTCAATACCCTATGTCGGTATTTGAATTGACCACTTGTCCTAGGAAAAGCCTCTATACCTATATGTGTGGAAGAAATAAGGTTGGAAAATGATATGTTTACTTTTTCCCTATATATCACTGACATTCATGCATACATTCATTTGTTTGGCATTATAACATCATCAAACTTATTAATTTTAATTCTTAGGAGCAAGATAACTCAATAGCACCACAGAACTTAGTCAAGATAGGAGAGTTGAAACTTTAAGAACTTAAGGGAAGGATTAAAGACATGATAAAGATCAAGGTAAAATGGGTGGTGCATCAGTACATGGATAAGAACGTGAGAAAGATGGTCAAATAGATCTTAATGGATGGTTTGGTACTACAAAAACCAACTAATGGAGGAATGGATTCACATGTCTATAAAGCTAAGAGAGATAAGCCTGAAAAAGAAATTGGGAAGTACAAGATCTTTTACTAACATGAACCAACCATTGTCTGAAATATTTAAGGAGAAAAAGATGCAAGAGATGCTTAAACCACTTGATCCTAAGCCTTTGCCAAACCCATTGCCTAGGGGCTTTATGCCAGAAGCCTTTTGTAGTGTTCACCAAGCTCATGGTCATAACACTAACGCATGTAAGCATCTCAAGCATGAAAACCAAGATCTCATTGATTCTTGACGGCTATCAAACTTTGTGTTCCTGACTGATCACTCTAGCACCGAGCCTAAAATAAGTCTCAACTCCTTTTATGGTTAATTTTTGGTTGCTTCTAACTAGTTATTGGTTGATACCTCTTCAAGCCTAAAAGTGGAAGGATCACTCTCAGCTTACCAAGGGGCAACCTCTTATGCCAAACCTAATCATAAGAAGCTTAGAGGAAATCTTATTACTAAGTGTTCAATTAGCACCCAAAAAGGAAAAGGAGCACACCCTAAGCAACCTCTACATCAAAAGTAATTACAGGCTCGATGGGAGAAAAACGAAGTAATTGATAAGAGCTCTTGAGGATTTTTTAAGCATACAGTATCACTATCCAAAGCCTTGGAAAGACTCCAAAAGGAAGGGATTTTGCATCTCTTGGCCCTTAAGCCCACATTAACTCTCTTACCTAAGAACTACAACACTAATGTCTTTTGTACTTTCCACTAAGGTACAAGTCATCACACAGATGAGTGCTAAAGGCTTTGTCATGAAATCTAGGGCCTTATTGATTCAGGGTTGATACCCAACCTCAAAGCACTTGATGGCCAGTCGAGCCAAGATCATAAGTAAGGGTCCATTCCTCCAAGCCAACTTGTAGAATAGGCTTTTAAGGAATATAAGGAGGAAGTATAACTACTACCTACGCATCATGCACTAAAACTCTTAAAGAATGAAGATATGGACACGACTGTTCAAGAGGTAATAAAAGAAGACTTTAGTGTAAAAGGACCAATCAATATATGAGAGGGAATAAAACCTAAGAAAAACTCTGACTTGGTTGGCCTTTATCTCAAGCATAGGAAAAGTTGAAGGAAGAAAGGTTTACACTATATGAGAAGCACAAGCTCCTTCAGCATTCCTAACCTTAAGGATATAGCCCTCACTAGATCACAAGACCTTACAATAGTTAGTGTTGGCATATGGAGAACACTATCTAGGATCTTTTTAAGAGTGAAAAGCTATCAAACCTGGAAAATGAACCACGGTAACTTTGTAGAAGATATAGTTTAGAGTTTCATGCTACTTTCTTAGCCTAACCTATCTTATCTTTGCTATAAGCATCTTCATAGTTTGGTTATTTTAATGAATGATGATGCTTTTAATTTCATATTTGTGCTTGTTTAATCCTAATGTGGTTATTTGTGTTGTAATTGGTATACAACGACTATTAAAATTGTCATTTTTTATAATACCATATAATACTGATACCAGTGATATATAGTACCGATCCTGATACCATTAAATATAAAAATTGTCAAAACTGATACCATAAATACAATGGCACTATTGGTGGTATATGCTACTAATACTGGTAATCTAAACCTGCTTAATTTAATAATTTACATTGCCCATAATATCAAAACGGATACCGATAACACTAAAAACTAAATTTTAATATCGAAACCACTACTCACTTTTTCATTATCGGGATCGATCGGTATTAACAGTTCGGTGTTAGTGGTATGCCATTTAAATACCATGAAACTTGCTCTACTACACAGAAAGAACACTATTCGGGATCTTTTTTAGAAAAACAAGTTACAAGACCTAGAAAAGGAACCATGGCAACTTAGTAGAAGACATAGTTTAAAGTTTCATGTTGTTTTCTTAGCTCAACTTGTCTTATATTAGCTAAAGACATCTGCATAATTTGGTCATTTTAATTAATGACGATGCTTTTAATTTCATGTTTTTGCTTATTTAATTCAAATGTGGTTATGAAATAGCTTTTAATTTAATGTTTTTGCTTATTTGATGGCATAATGAAATGCTTGGTATGAAAGAAAGAATAAAAAATAAAAATAAAGTAAAAGAAAATATGAACAACACAAAGGATGGATATTTAAATAAAAAAAGAAAAATGATGTAAGAACAGTTATTTCAGAGCCTATGATATATAAAACCATCTTCCTGACATTTTGTGTTGCCTCCTAGGAAATAATGAAAAACTCAAGAGATAGGAAGAAATGAATGGATAAAAAAAAAAGGAAGAGGGAGAAGAAAAAGAAGAGAAAGAACCAATAGAAGATTTGAGGAAGAAAGAAGTGAGAGTGAAAAACTATGATGAAGAAAGAAATCTAGGGAACAAGTGTAAGAGGAAAAGGAGTGTGAGACAAGAGAGGTGAGATTGAAGAGTGAAAGGAAGCATGGTGCGAAAAGCCATGATAAGCCTTAAATCTTCCTTGTTACTAGAGGAAAAGAAGTGAAGAGGAAGATAAGAGATATGTAAAGGGGAAGAATGAGAAGAGAGATGTGTGAGGAAGGGCATATCTCAAAAGATGACCCGTGCAAGTAAGGAAGCTAGGCAAAGTTTCAACAATAATATACGTGCCAAATAAAAAGAAGTTGCCTAACCTAATGTCCCGCCCCCTAATTTTATAAAGAGACCAAATGGCAGGAGAAAGAAAAAACATCCACGACAGAAAAGTTCATAAATCTTGAGTACCTTACAGAATGATACCATCAGAAGACTCAAGTGAACATTACTTAGAAGGCAATCAAAGAAACTTGAAAGATAGAAAAAACATCTTAAAAGAAAGGTAGAGAGGTAATAGCCTATTAAACCCATTGTAATGTGAAAAAAAAAAAAAAAAAACACCAAAGAAAAGAAAATAAAAAATCCCACTAAGTGAAAAATATGAAAGAGACCATCTAGGCAAAAGTTAGGGAGAAAGTAAAAAGAAAGTTGGAAAATATTTAGTGAGAAAAATTGAAAGGGCTAGCTAATAACAAGCATCATATTTTGCTACCATATGTGTCAAAGCTATATTTGCTTTTCATGAATCAGGGCATGGAATTATGGTGTCAACATGCATGAGAATGATCAAGCTACCCTTTAAAAAAAGAAACAAAAAAAGAAGAACTGAAAATGCTCGCTAAGTCAAAAACCTGAAAAGGTGATTTAGGAAAAAATTAGAGCAAAAAAAAAAAAGAAGAAAAAAATGTTGAATGAAAGCTTACTAGGTTGAAGACCCATAAGGGCGACCTAGGTAAAAGTTAGGGCATAAAAATTATATATATATATATATATATATATATGAAAAATAAAGAGGGAAGTAGATAGCTACCACTAAGCTTTTACAAATATTTAGAAACCCAAAGATCTATGCCTATACATGTATTATAGCATTCCTCCAGGTCTAGCGGATGTCAAAGACTAAAAAGAGCTCAAGTTTGTATGGCTTTGAATTTGAAGGCGAGGGTGCTAGCTTTGATAAGTTACTAGTGATACTAAGGCTTTATCATATGTTTCATTTGACTTTCAAAGTTATAGGGTCTTTGACGTCCTTACTTGGCAGAGTTCTATAGTGCCCTTGAGTAGTTTTTTTTTTTTTTTTTTATGTATTCTAAGCATTTTGCATTGCACCATCATTCCTGCATCGAGCATTGTATGTTACGTAAGGGTATATAACTAATTTTGTTTTAGTGATTAGTCTTTGTAGATAGTTCAGGGGACAAGGAAACGTGCTTAATAGGGATCATTAGCTCCCGAAAGCATGAAGAGGGGACACATTTAAGGCTCATGGTGTAATTAAGCCTAAAACTTTCCAAATCGATGAATCTGAATTCTCACAAATCGAGGTATATAATAAAGTCTTATAAAAAAATAATATAGTCCATTTCATTCCTTTTTTAGGATGCTTCCATGGAAAGTCAAGAAGTCTTTAATAAAGTCACCAAAAACAACAAATAAGATCAACAATTATAGCAAAAGTCATCGCCATCATCTAAGCATAAGGAAGCAGAAGGATATGCACTTAAGAAATGTTAATCATGAGCCATTACCAGCATTTGGGATATATATAAGCTTCTGAATTCATAAGACTCTACAACTTCCAACATACATAGTTTATACAACTCTGACAATGAACTCCCTCACTACCATAATGTAAAAGACTATGAAAAGTAAGTATCAGGCTAAAAGAATGAAAGAAGGTCCTCATATAGACAACATAGGTCCCATGAGGAATCATAAAAAAGGGATCCTTCATAACATCAAGATTGCATTCCAATTGCTTAGTTATGCTATGGAGAACTGGCACATAGAATATCAGAGTTCATACAAAGGGTTACACCTCTTAGTTAAGGAAAAGTTTATATATGTGACAGTCTTATATTAAAGGACTATCGATTGGGGTCCTAATGTCAAGCTGAGTTATGCGATTTGCCTAGATAGACAATGAGCAAGGTAATAAATGGCATGAAAGTTTGAGATGTCTTAAGGAATGATGCCTAGCAAGTCCAATGATAGGTGGAAGATAGGACCATGAAGTTAGGCCCTTTATGGCCTGAATGTTAGAAGCCCTACCTCTTATGGCCTTGTTAAAAAGCTATTGTTCCATGAACTTCACTTATGTGCCCTGGCAGTATCTCTTAAAGAACTAGTGGTAAGACTGTGGCCCAAAGTAGAAGTAAGCTCAACACCCTTCAGATCTTTATCTTAATGCATTGACATTGAAGGATCCTTCAACGGTCCATGGCTAACTACCTCTCCTTTCCACTTAGAGATGCTCTCACACCTATTGGACCCATAATAGGTTCTACTGGGTTCTAATACTCATCAAAAGCAAACATGTAGCTGAGCCATGCATCATAATCACTTTATGAAATAATCCCCACTTGTAAAGGAGGCAAATAAGTGAAGGAACCCAAGTATATGTATATGAATCATTTTTATTAAACTAATACATGTTTTGTTTCTTTTCAAGCCCTTTACCATATCAAGAACCAAGGTCTCCAATCTTGCCCAATAAAGATGCAAATTGTGAGTTTCAGCTCCTTCAAGTGTCTACCTCAAGTATAGAGCAAAAAAGTGTCAATAGCATTAAAGGCTACAATGATAAGGCTAAATAAAAAGTCATGTTCACATGTCCATATAGAGAAGAAAGAGGGAGAAGAGCAAAAAGAAAGGCAATACTGGTAGGATGATGACAGTAAGGGTTGAGTCATACCACTATGATCCTTAAGTAGTTATTAATAGTTGTTACTCAATGTATATCGGATCCGTCTAGCAGTGTAAGATAAGCGACACTATTTCAATTAAACTATGATATGATAACCAAGTTCCCTTAAGGTGGTAAGAGGAGCACAAGTATAAGTGTTCAAGGCATCAAGAATAAGTATAGTGGCAAGTAGATGGATGGAAAACATAAGCCTAATTGATTAATCTCAACCTATTTAATTATTCGCTGCCATCCTATGAGGTGTCATAACAAAAATGTATTTATAGACTTTAATGGAAGTATAAACTCGGGCAACTAAATAATGTACTCCTTCTTCTCTAAGGGATAAAATGAAAGTGTATAGAGGTCAATCAAATGAGATAAGGCCCTTTGAACAAGTAAGGTTGGTGGTTATTAAAAATAATATTGGGTTATCATTTTGGTGGTAACCTCATCAATAGAAAGATGGAATTATGTGAGTAATGTCCATCCACTACTCCAAAAATATTGTCATAGCAGTTGTATCAGACTTGAGTTGAATGATAGAAAAGGTGTTGATGAATCTAACTGCTATATGCCCCTACGTCATTCTTAAGAGTTTAGAATACCATTGCCTCATTTTGTGCATGCTCCCTCCTTCTTCCAAGAATAAGAATTAAGCTGAGAAGAAGAATGTATATGTCAGGGCTTAGAATGAAGTAAAGAAGAACAAATATGACAAAAGGATAATGGGAAAAATGGATAAAGACAGCCACCTTCAAGATAATAAGGGTGAAAGGTCATACTATGCAGATCATAGGGGATTCACTAATGGCATTATGTTTATGATTTTTGCATTCTTGGGAGCAATTGAAGAGCATTAAGGCTAGCTGAATTGGCAAAGTCTTGATAGAACGTTATATCCTTTTCAGTATCCTTAATGTTTGGCTTTCACTATTTCTTGTTTGTTATATCTAGTCTTTCATTATTGCATTGTTTTCCAAGCTTGACACATAATAAAGTTAATATAGGAAAAAAGGTGATTGAGATTTTATACCACAAAGCTACAAGAAAGAAGTACAGAGAAATGGTTCAAACCTTATAAAAATAAAAGCAAGGAAGAGGGAACTATAATAATTTCAAAGATAGAGACAAGATAAGACGACAAAGCAGATATGAGGAGAGATAGGCCACATGCAAAGCCTTTTGAGGGGGACATACTAGTAAGGAGATAAAAGAATCCACATGGATAAACACTTGACTAAGAAAGAAGACGTCAAAAAATGAATAATTATCCACACAAATAGAAAGGCTTCTAACCTCAGCCTAGTGCATATTTTGGAAGTCTGAAATACAACCTAATACACCTCCTAACTCAACTACAAACACCCAAGAAGGAAGGGAAGTCAACCAGTTATGGAATTTGGTGAACTACTTGATATGGCCAATTATGGAGGCAAATTAGATTAAAAAAGGATAAGACAACTTCAACAAAGATCATCTAGTGAGAACTTCAATGAGTGGGCATAGGCAATCCCCTCAAGGCTGATAAAGAGGAAGGACATTAGACAATTACATATTTCAATGAAAGTCATCAACCAATAAGAGTTACCGGTTATATTAAGGGGCTAAAAAGTGAGAATGTTTTAACAATAGGTTAGAAGAGTCAAATGTCACATCAAGAGCCACAAAAAGACTTGTCAATGATAACAACTTCTTTGCATGACCTTTGAATGGATGGCTAAAAAGTCTATAGAGGAATCAATAAAGCCTAACATGAACAAGATCATAAAGGGGATAATTTAGGCACTGCAATGGATCGAAATGAAAACTTGCACCATAAAGATAGTAAGATGAAGCAAAAGGCCATAAGAAGGATGAAGATCCAAACTACTAATAGAATAATTATAGGAAATTCAACTAGGAAGGAAGCCAAAATAAGAAGATATGAAGAGAAAAACTTCATTAAGGAGACATGTCAACATCAAATAGGAAAAAATGGGAGCTCACACTAAGTCTAAAAGCTAAAAAGACCAATTAGATTTCCAAGTACGTATAAGTCCTAATGATTCAACAAAACTACTAAGAAAGGTGAAATTCAAACATCATATCCTTTTCCATATTTTTATATCATCTTTAAATCACCCAAATTACTTGTTTACTTTATTTTGATCCCTTATCATTATTACATTGTTTTCCAAGGTTGAGTAAACTAAAAATGAAATTAAGAAGGAAGAAGGTACACTTTTAGTTTGGAAAGGTCAAAATCAAAGTAGAGTCAAAAGAAATTGAAACAACACTACAAAAATGAAGCAAGAAAGAACAATAGAGTAAAAAGGGTACAAATGTTAAGGAATTGCTTCTTCACAAACTTGTGAGGCTTCTAGCTAATTTTTGCATACCAAAGCTTCCAAAGTTCATAAGAATCCAAAATGGAAAGAAACATGTTTGCTCTTATGTGTTAGTCATGAAGGCATATGGGGTCCCGACAAACACTATGTTAAAGTTCTTTGAATTGTCATTAAAAGGTTCAAGGCCTATTGGGAGACAATACATCAAGATGATGGTAAAAGGGGCTCTGCCTAAAATTGGCATTAAAATTAGAGGAATATTGATTAGGAACTTTGAGGACCTTTGAGAAGTAGGTTTGTAGGTTAAAGAGTTGGAATATGAGTTAAGAAGACAATACAGGGAAAGAAGAAGCATCCCATCTCAGCCTTAGGCCAAAGGGAACAAGACAAAAAATGTTAACAAACTAAGGATGCTAAGACAGTCCATGAATTTAGGGATGCCTCTATCTATGGCATTTGAGAGGTTACAAAAGAATGGTGATTATTTATGTTATGGTATATATGGCCACATTGCCAATTTAGAAGGTATGATGAATAGCTGGTAAGAGCTAACTCTCTAGGACCCAAGAAGGTTTGGGTACCTAAGACATAATCTTCCTTGTTTATAGGCATGCTTGAAATGCCAAGTTGGAGAGCAAGAGTGGTATCTTAACAGTGGATGTTAAAACAATATGACAAGAGAAAAAAAAGTTCTTCACACAATTGGAAAAGATTGAAGGTCTTAGAAATGTGTCTTTTATAGACAATGGCAAAGCCAAAATTATTGGCATAGGTAAAATTGGTAAGGATGATGACTCACCTATCCTTGATAAAGTACTGCTTGTTAGCGAACTCAAGCACAATTTGCTAAATGTAAGTCAATTGTGTGATAAAGGTCTTAAAGTTATGTTTGCGCCATAAACATGTTATGTATCAAGGACAAATGACAATAAAATTCTATTCATTGGTAAAAGAGTTCATAATATTTATGTGATTGACTTAAACTCTCTTGCTAACATAATGCAAAGTGTTTAGTATCTATAGTGGATGAATGTAAAACCTAGCATAGAAGGGTAGGACATTCTAACATGGAACTCCTTAATAAGCTAAAGAAAAGGAACTTGGTTGAAGGTTTACCTGAAATTAAGTTTCTAAAGGAAGGAGTTTATGAAGCATGTCAAAGAAGTAAATAAGTTAAATTCTCATTCAAAGCCAAGAACAAGGTAAGTTCTTTTATATCATTGTTATTGCTTCACATGGATTTATTTGTCCCCACTAAAGTATCTATCTTATAAGTTCATTATGCATTTTTCATAGCAGATGATTGCTCCAGATTTACTTAGGTATTGTTTTTTTTCCTAACAAGCATTCTTGTTTTGATGCTTTGCCAAGAATTCAAAACCAAAAGGATTTAAATCTCTTCCATTAGAAGTGGCCAAGGAGTAGAGTTTGAGAATGCTAAGTTCATAACTTTTGTGATGAGTATGGTATCTCACACAACATCTCAAATCCTAGAACACCAGAATAAAATGGTTGTTGTCCCTTAGTGTCCTAAAAAGGGGGTTGAATAGGTAATGGCAAGTAACCATAAATGATAATATATGTAGAAACAATGAAGACTAGAGACAATTAGTTTATAAAGGTTCAACACAATCTTGCCTACATCCTCTCCTCTAGTTTTCCCACTATAGCCTTTCACTATCTAGATGGCTTTTAGGTGCTATCAACCTCCTTTACAATAGTAATTATTATAAGTAGACTTTCAGGTGCTACCAAAATCATTTCCCAAAGTAGTTTTTAGGTACTACATTAGACTTTTTATAAAAATGGTTTTAAATCTTCTAAGATCTACTAACTAAAAGCTTTTTCAAAAGAATTTACGACTTAAAAGATGACAAAAAGCACTCTCACTCAAGTAATAAATAATATAGAATACATTCATAAGATATGCTTGATTTGGTGGAGAGTTTTGAGAGAAGTCTTAAAGCTTGTTCTTTAACTCTATTTTTAAGATAACTTTTACAAGATTTTGATAATGATCTTCCTTTGAAGATAGATCACATTTATTTTACCCTTTTTATTTAAAGATTGCTTTTATAATAAAAAATACTCATTTTTTACTATTTTTCTCTACTTATTTCTATTGTAGGAGGGTCTTTTATAGGCAAAGATAAGGAACTAGTTGTTAGAAAGAAGGCTATCACTATATGTCATAAAGTAGTCACTTAATGCCTGTTGGACAGTCTTCACGCTCATTATTGGGTGAGAATACAACTTCAACCATTATTGATCTCATTAAAATGCCAATTATAACTAGTTATTAGAGAGAGATTTTCCTAGATGCTCTTCTTCTGACTTTCTCAAATTTTCAGTCACTAACTCCTTTAATGATTATTGGAACTTCTCAATGCCTGTTGGAATTCAACTTCAATTCTTATTGAGATATGGACAATGCCCATTATAAACTTCCAGGAGGATGTGAACTTGATGCTTTATTTTTCAAGATTTTCTACAGTGCTTCAAAGGCTATTGGCAAGCTTCCAATACCTGTTATGAAAGATCTTAATGCTTGTTGCACTTATGAAGGTGCCCTGTTGGAGAATCCAGAAACTTTAGCTCTACTTGGGAGCTTTTTCAATGCTTGTTAGTAAAAATCCAATGCTTATATCGAGACTTTGAGAGTTCTATTCACATCAAGTCATTAAGTCCAATGTCTGCTGAGATATCAATGAGCCATGCCTATTGTGAAATTGCAATGCCCATTATGAAGATAAACTTCCAAGGCTCAAGTGTTTGAATCATCCAACACCTGTTGAGTTTTCAAAGAGTTATTGGTTGAGAGGTCTAAAGACTTTTACTCACATTTGGGTATTGTTTTAACACTTGTTGAGAATCTTCAATGCCTATTGACGAAGTCACAACACCTATTGAAATATAATAACACCCGTTGGCTTTGAATACTTAGAGTTTTTTACAAAAATTCTTTCTCCAAACATCTTTGATCAAAAGATTGATGTACCTGTAAGATTTTACACACCAATTAGGATAAAAATTAGCTTATCTATGTTTTCATAATCATCAAAACAAGCTTGGTTCACTAAACTCTCAAGCTAGGTTCAATAAAGGCGTGGTAGAAAGGAAGAATATAACTCTTCAAGAAATGGCAAGAACCATATTGAATGAGTACAATCTTTCTCAATACTTTTAGGTTAAAGTTGTAAACACTTCTTGCTATGTCTTAAATAGAGTCTTAATGATACCTTTGTTAAAGAAAACTCCCTATGAGTTGTGGAACAATAGAAAGCCCAAGATTGCATATTTTAGAGTTTTTGGTTGTAATTGTTTTATTCTAAACACTAAATACAACCTTGGTAAGTTTAACTCCAAATTCGATGAAGAATTCTCCTTATGTACTATAATACTTACAAACAATATAGAGTTTTAAACAAGATGACACTTATTATAGAGGAGTCTATGCATGTTATATTTGATGAATCTGACCCCACTTCTTCAAGAAAAAGACTAAGATATTAATAATCTTGCAGGTTCCATGAATGAGCTAGACATTTGAGAAAAAGGAAAGAATATGAATAAGCCATAGAACATGAACAATGAAGGAAATGCAAACTCACCTCTTCCTACCCCTAGTGAAGAGCAAACTCAACTAGAAAGGGATTGTATTTTCAAGAAAGATCACCCAAGAGATATTTTCATTGGTGATCCAACAAGTCGGGCAATAATTTGATCATCTTTTAAAAATACATATACTAATCTTACTTTGTATCCCTTATTGAGCCTAAGACCATAGATGAAGCCATTTGAGATGAACATTGGGTTCGTATTATGCAAGAAGAACTCAACCAATTTGAAAGAAAGTGTATGTTAGACAACCTAGGTACATTGATGAGGAAGTATATGTTGGACAACCTCCTGGTTTTGAAAGCCGTTGTTTTCCTAATCATGTGTTCAAGCTAACCAAATCCTTATATGGCTTAAAGAAGGCTCTAAAAGCTAGAAATGAGAGATTGAGCAACTTTCCTATAGAAAAAAGGTTTCTCCAAAGGTTTAGTAGACACAACTCTTTTTTCTAAGAAAAAGAAAGGGCACATAATATTAGTTCAAAGATATGTAGATGATATCATATTTGGTGTTATTAATGTTTGCTTATTAAACATTTCTCTAAAGTGATAAAAAGTGAATTTAAAATTTTCATGATAGGAGAACTCAAATTCTTCCTTGGATTACAAATCAAACAAGGAAAAGAAGGAATTTTCATTATCCAAGCCAAATATACAAAGGAACTATTCAAAAGATTTGGCATGGACAAAAGCAAACCTTGTAAAACTCTTATGACCACCAACATCAAGCTAAGCATGGATGAACATGCTAAGAATATGGACCAAAAGTCATATAGAGGTATGA
>CATIWR010251439.1:0-16437 GCA_949677035.1 Omphalea diandra
TGTAATGAGTGGGTCTGTTAAAATTAATTATAAATAGGCTAGGTCCCCTCTCCTGCCTTCATAACAGAAAACCCTAGTTGCTACGCCCATTGTAGTTGTCTTTGAGAAGGTTAAGGAGAGGAAGACTTAGCTTCCGTTTTCAACCGTTCTGACAAATTTTTCAAGTGGTTTAATTTCAACATTCGTAATTATGGCTCAGAACAATCTGTGATTCAAGGCAGAGACAAATGCACAATTTGTTTCCATTCAATTATTAGATTTGGTGTTCTAAATTTATGTACAAAATCCTAAATTAAATATGTTACACAACCAATACAACACCATTGTAGGCGAAGGTTCCTGTTTGATAATCGTTGGAAGCAAGATGAGGCTTTCTAGTAAGTAGTACAATAGGCATAGACCTCGACTACCGTAAGAATCTCAAATCACCTAATCATTGCCATGCTAGAGAATTGTAAATGGGCCCTTATAAGTTGGCGTTCTTTGAAATTTGGCAATTTCAGGAAATGAATTGAGACCTTAAAAAGTAGGTTGACTCCCCTCCAAATGCAAGCATATTTAGAGCACATCTGAGCTCAGGAGAGGCAATTGGTTGAAGAGTTGGAGCAAGAGTTTAGACGTAAGGAAATTTACCCACCAGAGAGCTCGACTCAATTGGATCAATTATGGAGACCCTAACATCCACTTTTTTCGCGAATCCACATCACAGAAGCACAGGAGCAATCATATACATCAAGGTGTGAGGGAGGAATGGAAATTGGCTTGTAACGAAAAGTTGAGATTGAAAGGGAGGCGATGGATTTCTTTAAAGACCTCTATAAGCTCTATGGCAAGTGAGGAAGTTCTCAATTGGATTCCCAAGCTGGTCTCGAACAGAATGAATGTAGCCCTAGAACGGCCTCTCTCTTTTCAAGAGTTTGAGCAGGCGATTTTCATTTTAGAAGCTGGCAAAACAGCGGGCCCTGATGGTTTCTCGGGTGCTTTCTTCCACCATAACTGGCACACGGTTAAGGAGGATATGTTTGACTTAGTTGTCAAATTATTCTCATCTCAGCGAATGCCGAGGAATCTCAATCATATAAGTATCTCTTTAATCCTGAAAATGCCTTACCCGGAGCCGCTTGCTGAATTTCGACTAATCAGTTGTTGCAACTTCATATATAAAAAATCCTCGCTAAAGCTCTTGCCAACAGGCTCAAGCCATGGCTCCATGATTTAGTCACCATTCACCAATCAAAATTTGTCTCACATCGAAGGATCCAGGATAACATCATCATCGCTCATGAGGTTCTACATAGCTTGAAGAGGAGACAATAGAGTAAAAAGGGAGCCATAGCAGTCAAATTAGATATGCTTAATGCGTACGACCGAGTTAATTGGAATATTCTGAAGATTGTGTTGGAAAGGCTAGGTTTCAAAGACAGGTGGTGTCGTTCTTGATGATGTGTATTATTTCCGTGAAGTTTTGCCTTATCATTAATGGAAACCCTTCTTATTTTTTCAGACCTTGAAGGGGCTTGAGGCAGGGAGACTATTTTTCTCCCTACCTCTTTATGCTTATTTGGATGTGCTCTTAATGGGATTGGATATGGCGGTTCAACAAGGACGTTTGCAGGGCTATAAAATTAATCGCAGTTACCCTACACTAACTCATGTTTTATTTGTAGAAGATATGCTCCTTTTTGGTCTAGCAACCAAGAAAGAAGCTTTGGTATTGTAGCATATTCTTCAAGCCTAAGTTTCTGGACAAAAGATTAACCTGGCAAAATCAGAAGTGTTGTTTGATACCAAGAGAAACGAGCAGTCTCAAAAGGTCCTAGCTATCCCCGAATCTAGTTCTTTCAAGAAGTATCTGGAACTCCCAACTGAATAGGGCAAGACAAGAACTTAGCTTGTCAGTTCTACTCAACCCAGGGCAGCTGATCCCTCATTCTTGAAAGATTAAGGTTTTATCAGCGACTGGCCGAGAAGTTTTGATCAAAGTTATCTACAAGCCATTCCTTCTTTTCTAATGTTAGCGTTAAAGTTGCCGCTATTTCTTATCAACCCGATTGAATCTTAAATAGCTCGATTTTGGTGGTCAAATGATCATGATAAAAAGGGAGTGCACCGGATTGCGTGGAACTCACGTACAACGAGCAAATCTAAAGAAGGTTTAGGCTTCTGAGATCTGAAGTGTTTTGATCAAGCTTTGCTCACTAAACAAGGTTGGCGTTTGTTACACGAACAAAACAACTTATGAGTTCGGGTTCTGAAAGCAGTGTACTTCAAGAACACCAGCTTCTTGAACGCTCACAAGGGTGCCAGATCTTCATGGGTGTGGGCGAGCTTGTTGGAAAGTCGGGACCTGCTCGTTAAAGGGTTATGGTGGAATGTGGTCAATGGCAAAAACATATTTATTTGGGATGATGCTTGGGTCCTGAAGCCCCACGTTTCAGACTTCTTTCTTCAAGTTGAGGATATTCTGGACCCTTTTTAGTTGCCCACCCCATGGATCCAGCATCTCGAAGTCGGAATAGGAGCCTCATTCGATCATTATTCAATGAAGATGAAGTGCAGGCCATTCTTCGTATCCTAATTGGTCTCCCAACGGCTGAGGATCAACTGGTGTGGCATTTCAAAAAGTCTGGGATTTACAAGGTTAGGTCTAGTTATTATGTGGTTGCGAGAATCCTATGCATCCTCCTGATCAATGCCAACCCACACATCAAACCATGCTGTCTAAACGCTTTTGGTATTCAATATTGGGGACGAATGTATGACAAAAAATTTGCTCATTTCTATGAAAGTGTGTTAATAATGCCTTAGAAGTGAAAGCCAATATGATCAGGCGAGGCATCATTGCATCAGGTGCTTGTGAGCTTGGTGGTGCTACTTTGGAAACGGTGGTCCACACTCTTTTCTACTACCAGCATGCTTGGGCCTCATTGGGATCAAAGTTGACGATATGTTTGACGAAGAGGGTGGGTTTTCAAGAATTTGGCAGTACTTAACGGATGGACTATGAAGCTCAATTGATTGATTTAGTAGCATGGGGCTGTTGGCAGATGTGGAAGTCTCGGAATGTAGCTCTGTTCCAGAGCAACCCCATTGATCCATTACGAACGAAAGAGTTAGCAGTCCACGCTTCGAAAGAATATAGCAGGCTCAAATCACCTACCACAACCCAGAACCAACGTGTCCAGGTAGATGCAACAATGTCCAGATGGCACCGGCCTCCTCTAGGCTTCATAAAACTCAATTTGTGATGCATCCTTTACTCAGTACTCCAAGCCTGCTTCGACTGTGTTTGTTTGCAGGGATTTGGAACCCGCTTCACTCAATACAGATCTCCACTGGTAGCCGAGGCTTGTGCAGTTAGGGAGGCAATTAGATTCGCTTCCAAACTGGGATTGCATAATCTCATTATTGAATCTGATTCCTTAGTGGTTGCGGATCTGTGTAACAACCGCCATAAGGTCCCTCCTTTAGGAAATTGCTTGTGTTGTCTAGACATGCAACTAGGTCTTTGTTCCTTGTCTAATAGTAGCCTTGTTTACACCCAGAGAAAAGCCAATCGAGTAGCCGACTGGATAGCTAGAAATGCCCAGCCACATGACCCTGGGGGATTTGGTTTCTGTACTTCTAGCCTTAACAGGCTTCTTTTAGCCTATGTATCTCTTCCCTAATCTTAAGGAAAGTCTTTTTCGGACCCAAAAAAAAAAAAATCAGTATAGTATAGAGTCTCAAAGCCCCACACTATTACGCGTAACAGTTCCGCAGTATCTTATATATTATTTCATCTCAAAGGCTCGGAAGTGATTTGATAAACAAAAGAGCTTAACAGTGCGATTTCGTGGCTGCAAAAGCTGAAAAATAGTGAAGTATTATTTAGACACTTAGTTTTCCATCTCTCTTGGTCTCTGTCTCCGATTTCTCATAAACACAAAGCGGAACCCACGCTCTACAAACCCAACACGCCTACTCTCCTTCTAAATATACAAAACCAGCAAAATAATGTGTATGCATATATACATACGTATTTGCTGTTGCAAATAAAGCAGATAAGTGATTAGTAGTGCTTCTTCTTGTTCATATTTTCCTTCTGATTATAACTTTCAAAATTGGGAACGCTCTTAATCTCAACTATGGCCACCGATGTTAGAAGCTTGCGAAATATGTAAGTCATCTTTTTATTGAATTTTTTCTGGGTATTTAGTTATTGATTGTTTGAAGTATTTTCTGGAATTTTAATGGTTTGTATTTAGATCAACACCTCTGCTCTTCGGTTTCATCACTGAATTCTGGTTATAGAAAGTGTTATGGCGATTAAAGTTTCTTTTTTTCTTGTTCACCCATGAAATGCTCTTATGCGCTATTTGTTTTCTTGAAATATCTTTGAATTTTATTGCATTTTGGAAGTTATAGATTGTCTACGAGTAAGAATTTGGTGATCAAACAATGTATTGTTGGTCATAGAGCCAGGCTCTGGGCCTCTGAGGTTCTACTTCATAACTAGTTTAGATTTAACGGCTTCCCGTATTTTTTTTGGATTCATTTGTTACTTACAAACTGGTATATTTCAGCCCTTGGTTCTACGTATCAACTCCATTGTTCAATACAACAACCTTTGTTATTGGTTTACTTTGATTGTATTCGTGTTACATTATAGTATGTATTTGTATTTTTAAAACATATTGTTTTATTGTTGGCCAATTAACATGTAAGATATAAACTTTTCTCCTTAGAGAAATTTAAATTTGACAATGCATAGGTTATCTTTGATTGATCATATTCATGAATCTATTCTAGACTCATAAAATATGGGTGAAAATTTGTTTGAGTGTGGATTTGAAATATCTAGAACGTGGTGTAATTTAAAATCCCCCTGAAACACATTCATAAATACGGTCTTTTCTCATAGCTATTTATTTTAGCTCTTCTATTTTCATCTCAACTTAAAACACATTAATGAAATGAATCAAATTTTGGAACACCTGTAAAAATGTTTGGTAACTGACAGTTGGCGTTGGGGCTTGTGAATTTGGAGAAGATTGCAGAACTGATTAGTTTCATGGAGGAAAAAAACAATTAAATACTGTCTCTTTGAACTGTTTTTTAATTTATTTGGCATCTTGCCTTAGGAAATTCTGAATTACCAACGTAGTGACAGTGCAGCCATAACACCAGCTATTAAGCTTTGTCTTTCATTCAATGGGGAATTTGCTCAAGCCTTCGAAAGTTTTTCTTTTTTTCTTAATCTAATATTAAAGTTTCTGTAAAAGGTTCTTCATTTTTGTACAAAATTCAAAGATCTAATAGATTTCTAGGGGTAGAACCTAAAAACAAGATCAGAAGGTTGAATTCGTTCTCTCTTGGTATCCCTTGCACTTTTGTGGTTTTACAACAATTTCAACTGTAATATGATTTCCCCCATGACTGGCTATGATATAATCCCTGTTTTATGCTCATTTTATTTTTGTGTTGGTTAGAAGTTGAAACTAGTTGTTCATATGGCATTCTAAGGCGGAAAAGAATGAAAAAGGAAAAGAAAACTAAGTCTGCTACATGTTTTAGTGACCAAAAAGTGCATAGTTATTGCTCATAACTTCTTAATTGCTGATGTAGTCATTGTTCTTTTAGTGCTAATAAGTATTATACGTATTTAAATATTTCATATACTAATATTTCCTGTTGTACTTACTTTTATCTTTTATTCTAGGTATGTTGATTCCTGTGGAAGGCATGGGGTCCTACCTAATACTGCAGTTTTATCTACTTTCATCAAGGTCGATGTTTATTCAATAAGGCCTTAAAAAATTAATAGTTGTACATTGTTTGTTACGTTGGATGTGGCACCTTTATTTTTCTTATCATCTGATTTTATTGTTTCTCTTTTTTGGTTAATGGAAATGAGAAGTTGAATTTTGATTATTATTATTATTATGATGTTCAGGCTGAGGTAAAAAAGGCATTTAATGAACCATGCAACCTGGAGATTTCCTTGGACCAACTTAAACATATTGATTATCCTCCTCTTCTTGATGTATGTATGTCAATTGAAACGTCTGAGATTGAAGCTGTAGACATACACAATGGATCATCATGTGTGTTAAATGGAGAATATGCTTTAGCTTTGATGCGTGCTTTCAATCAAAAGCTTCGAGTAGCAGATCTTCAGGATTCATCATATGGAAAGGACTTCTTAAGGTATATGACTTTGCATATTATATATTGTCTTGAAAAAATTATCTAATTCATATTTCATTGAATGCTTATTAATTTATGGACAAAATGTTATCATGTGGGAAGGAGGAATTTCAAGCAATTAACTGAAATTGAGATCTCAAATCTTAGCGGACGTCTGCTGTAGTTTAAATGCATATGGGGCACTGCACACAGCATTTTTGCATGATATACAAGGGACATTTTACATCATATGCAAATAAACAAAATTTGGGTTTTATGGGGCTTAGTAAATGTATCCAGTTTTGTTTTTTCAAATATTTATATTTAATTCAGATGTATCTAACTATTGATTTTCAAGAAATTTAGATTTAATTTTCTGCAACATTTGTAGTTTCCAGTGATCTGCTGTTTTGCCCATTGTTCCGTTTCTTGGTAAATGGAAAAGAGAGAACTTGCCAGCGATACAGTTTTTTTTTTTTTTTGAATCATTTGATTGGGTACAGTTTAGGAACTCTTCAAGTATGACCTGTGGGAGGCTTCTAAGCCAGCGCTTTGGCAGCTTGATGGTCCCTTCTTGTGGAGGCTAAGCATCCCTGCCCTCAACTTCTTAAGAAGGATTAGTTAGTTTCCCTAGCTGTATCTGTTCAGATAGGTCTATGTCAGCCTCCCATGCCTTATTGATTTGGAATCATATCAACCTTATATGACAGAGTATTGGTGTGAGGGTTCTAACTTGATGGCTAGAATGTTTTTTTTTTTTGGATAACTAATAGATGCACTGGAAGGACATGAAAAAGGGAGGCACAGCATATCAGATGTTGAAGCAATATACAAGTAAACTGATGATATGCAGTATTTTAAATGTATAAATTTGTAGTGGATTGAGCTAATGACCAAATGTTGTAAATCTGTTTCAACTTTGTGAGTTTGAGGACCAAATCACTTTGGGAGCCTTGCTTCATATTGCAGTATTTTATTTGTTTTTCCCCTCTCTTACCCATGGAGATCTGCTGGATAAATATTTATTATCTCCTTGAATGTCTAAATATTTAATTCAATCTCTAGGCGAATTAAAGAAAATAAGGCTTCAAGTGTAAACTTAGCCCCATCCTACAGTCATGGTCAAAGAACTCAAAATTCTTTTTGGCAAGTCTTTGTTCTTCTTCTTGCAGCTTCTCTGCTTTCTGGAAATAGCATTTGTTCTGGAGTTGGATTTTCTCTTGCATCTTCTCTGCTTTCTGGAAATAGCATTTGTCCTGGAGTTGGATTTTCTCTCGCAGCTTCTCTGCTTTCTGAAAATAGCATTTGTACTGGAGTTGGATTTTCTCTCATCAAACTTTTTCCCACCTTTGTGTAAAGCATGAAATGTAAATGGCTCACTCTTCCCTCAAGCTACAATATCCTTAACGAGCAGGCTAATCTTTGCAACATATGTCAGCCAATTGCTAGGAGGCATGTGAAATCATCTATAATCTAACAATCTTGCAAGATCTTTAGTATTGATTAGTTTCACTCATGATATATCATGAATCAAACTGAGTAGCCTATTTTATTTGTTTATATTAACAATATTTTAACTACTTCCATTTTGATCAGTAACTCTCAATTCCATGTTATCTACTATTCCTTTTTTTTTTGGCCTATATTTGTCTTAGCCGGACCTAGTTTTCTGTTTTCTATGCTTTGATACCTATAGATAAGATGTAATGTTGTTGCAACTGTTTTATTGAATGTGTTTAGCATTATATTATTCTTTTCTTTCTTTATATTATCTGTTTATCAAACTTTGTTGTCAAGCATAATTTTGCGTACATTATCATATGATAATTTGAGTTTCATCATTAGGGAGCTTTCACAGCGAGGTTTGGCATGCAAAGTTTTGAACTTAAGGTCTTCACGTATCCGGAAACTCAACATGGCAGGGAAATTCATGCGGATACACACCCTTAATCTTGATTTCAACCCTTCACTCACTAGCTTCCAAGAGGATTGTTTTACTTGCATGCCCACTCTAAGTTACCTCTCGATGTGTGCAACCAGCGTGACAAATCTCTGGACAACTGTTGCAGCACTCTCTAAACTCTCTTCTTTGATGGAACTAAGGTTTCAAAAGTGGCTGTGCTGTAATGAGATTCAATCTTCTCCTGGACCATCTGGTGGAAAATTAGATGATCAATTTGAATCTGGTCAGTTTAACATTTCCAACAATGAAGCACCATCCATCAGCATCAGTGAACAGACTGAAGTTAGTTCATGTGCAGAAGAGGAACTTGTAAATATGTTTTCTTTCAATGATGTGACTATAAATCAAGAAGTTCAGGACATGATAGGGGATTCATCAGATGACAGTGAAGTGGATTTTTCAACTCTCTGGCAAGAATTTGATTACATGGAATCATTGTCTAATGTATCTCCTTTGTCAAACAGACAAGTCAATCTGCAGGATGAGGTAAACCACATCTTAACATTCCGTTCAGATGGTTATAGGGAACTTTTGCTGGGAGAATAATAAGGGTTTCTCGCCAGCTATTTTTTTTTTATTTTAGGTGGGCAATGAATTGATAGCATTCTGAATAACCAATTAAATATCATACAATATGAAGTTTGTAGGGTTTCTAGAAAGCTGTTCAAAGTGTAGAAAAATTTTTAGCTGATTATTTTGCTTTTTTTTCTTAAATTTTTTACTCCTTTAAATTTTATTTTGTGATGGCAGATTTAATTCTTGCCTCAATTGTTTGCCTTTAAAAAATATGAGAAGTAAACATTTTTGTACTTCTATCCAACAAAAACTTTAATGTTTGTCCCCACTGAATTTCTTAGAATTTGCCCCGAAACTCACTAATTTTCTTTGGATGTTTTTACTTTCACATCTTGCGGACATTTTTACGTCCATTATAGAAGTAACAACAAGCAAGTCTATACTTTCCTTTCTTTTTTTTTTTTTCATTATTCTTTTTTATTCTTTAAGTCTATAGTTAATACCACTATTTTATTTGCATGTTTCTGAACTGGTACAAATATTCATTGGGAATTTTTCTGCTTGGGAATTGCAATTGACAATCAATTTGGAAATTCCTGTAATTTATAAATTAAAACTAAAACAAACCCATGCATCAACGTATTATGTACCTCAGTTCTTGGCAATCGCATTTCACTATGAGTAATGAATTTCTCAATACAATGTGATATCACAGGCCGCTAAATATGGCAAATTTTTATGCAGGAAAAAAAATCATTTTAAAATTCTTCAACTATGTGCATAATCATTTTAAATTTCTTCAATTATGTGCATATTTATATTTAACATTATGGTTCTATATCATTTGTATTTTTCTTTCAATAATAGTGCTTAATTTTTTCACCTCCCTTTCTTTCTTTCTAAAGTTCTTACTCATCGCCCATCTACTTTATTCAGATATGTTGACTTTTTTTTTCTTTCTTTTGGTTAGAAAACATGTATGTATGAGCGCATTGCTCTTATTGACAAAAATTTCGAGATCTGCCACTGAATTTTGGTACTTATCTGGATCACATCCTAATGTGAAGGAGTATTTCGTGTATTTTGAAGTTTTCTTTGTTTTGAGTTTCCTTTCTTGTAAATTTTTTTAAAAAGGAGAACCGTTTTGGCCAAGTAACTGTTTTATGTTAAGCAATTATGCTTTTAATCTCTCTTAATCTCCTGCAATCCCTACTTAGTAATTATTGATTATCAATAAGTATTTCAGATTTGATTTATGCTTTTTTCGTGTCATCCAACTCCTTACACTTTTGAGTCGTTAATAGTAAATTTCTAATTTATCCTGGTGTCTTTAGGCACTTCGTCCTATCACAGTGAAGAGTTCTTGGCAGGTCCTTTCACAAGGCATATGGCAGACATTGCTTTGAGCGTATATCTTGTCATGCTTCACCCATATGTTATGAAAAACATTATAGAGAATTCGTGATAACTTCACTGGCCCATTTGAAAACTTTAGATAACTTGCCCATCAGAAAGATTGACAGGGAAAAGGCAGCTTTTACATTCTCGCAGTATTTTGAGTACTTACCATACAAACGGAAGCACAAAGAAAGTGTTGTTAGTATTTTGTATAAGCGTGAAATAAAAGAAAGTCGCTCTTGTCTGTGGAATAAAAATGACAAGCCTTCATATCCTTGCAGAAACTCACAGTACTTCTTTACTCGGTCTATTTGTGCTGCCAAAGTGGGTTCTTCAGCGTGGCCCTTCTTGCATTCACTTTCTGTATCAGGCAGTGATTTGGGGGGTGGAAGGAGGAGCTTTCGACCAAGACAATTTGAATATCATCCATCTATTTCTAGCCTGTTGGTGTTTGGAACTTTAGATGGTGAAGTAGTTGTAGTCAATCAAGAAAATGAGAAAATAGTAAGTTATGTCCCCTCACATGGAGCAATGAACAGCGTGTTGGGGCTATGCTGGCTCAAGAAGTACCCATCCAACGTAGGCAATTACTCCATGGAGCATGGTAAAGAAAACTTATTGCAGTTCAAGTTATGTTCAATGCATGGAAGAAACTATTCTTTTTTAATCTTTTTCTTAACCCCATTTAAAGAATCAAAGTGTATGTGTGATGTACGGTTTAAGTTGTTCTTTTAAGATTTTCAGTAATTGACAATACTGCCTGCTAACTGATTGCCAAAGAAAGAGACTTGTTCATTGGCTGAAAAAAAAAAAGAAAAACATAAGCATAATTGATGTCAAAATATAAATAAACAGGGGGAATGTTTGTTTGTCTTTGGGTTGAGTACATGATCATAGCTGATTGCCCATGTTCTTAATGTTTCCTGAAAAAGTTTAATAATCCACCCTTTCATACATGATATTGATTGGTGCAACTATTGCTGTCATAAATTGAAAAGTGCAGTATCAACATGCTTTTAAGAAGCCATTTGGGCCTCAAGATAAGGTTCTGTTACAGAATTTAGCACTAATGTAGCTATAGATATTGGCTATTGCGGAGAGCATATGAGTTTTTTCATGTCAATTTTTTAGTTCTAGAATCTGGATGCATAACCTGGTTTTCTGGACGGAATTCCTCAAGTCCTTGGTAAGGTGAATTTTACTATTCGATGCATGCAAGTATCACCTTATGATGCCTGATGTGCATGTGTTAATGTTTTTCCTCCCCTCACGGAGTATGATGTGTTCGTTCATGATTTTGACGAGCTTTCTTGCCACAGGAAAGTGACAATTCTAATAGGAGGGATATGGTGGTCCATGATACTGAATTGCTTCTAATAAAGTCGAAACCATATTAGTTGACATTCTTCATCACTGAACCTTCTTAAAGCTTGCTTATATGCTTATCAGTCCCTTACAATATGACTATTTCTGATTTCATTTGGGTTTTTTCTTGTTGCATTTCAGCTCATAGCTGGTTCAGATAATGGTTCACTAAAATTATATGACGTTGAGCGCATGTCCCCATCAGTTACAGGTCTCCATTCAGGTGCTGGCTCAGTCACCTTTGATGATTTTGAGCAATTGACATCTGTTCATGTTAATGCTACGGATCAGCTATTTCTTGCAAGTGGATACTCAAAAAACGTTGCTTTGTATGACATCAACTGTGGAAGGCGAATACAGATGTTCACAGATATGCACAGGGAGCATATTAATGTCGTCAAGTTCTCAAACCATTCTCCATCAGTTTTTGCGACTTCTTCATTTGATAAAGATGTCAAACTTTGGGACTTGAGGCAGAAGCCCGTACAGCCTTGTTATACCACTTCGAGCTCTAGAGGAAATGTGATGGTTTGCTTTTCTCCGGATGACCACCATCTTCTTGTATCTGCTGTTGACAATGAGGTAACTTTTACTTGATTTATTGCATGCTTAGGGTTTAATTGCATTTCTTTTGATTGGAATGGTGTACAGCTTCAAATTTGAAGTGCTTCTTGCTAAGCCAGGAAGTGGTTTTGGTTACTTTGACAACATTAATAATATAAATTAAGTGTGGAGCTTAGTTAGTTCAAGGTTCTCATTAAATCATGGAGGCTTGGTCATTATCTTAGACACAAGTGATCAGGTTGGGCCCCAAAAATATTACATGGTCCACTCAGTGAATTCAGCAGATGTAGCCTGCACTTTAAAGGGTTGTCTACCGTGGACATTGATTGTGCTGTGATATGCTCAAGAAAACATAACAATATTTTGCTAGGGTGGAAAAGATTGCTAGTAAAAGTAGGATTAGAAACTTAGGTTCTGTATATATTTTAATTTCCGTATGGAATAATTCTAATGGTTAGTGAGGGTCTAATTACTGTAATTTTTTCAACTGGTCCACTGCAAGTCCAATCAAAACTTTTACAAGATCCAAGTAACTTGAAGACATGGAATATTGTTAGTCCCTGACAATTTTGGGCAAACGTTGATCTCTTTTCCTCTACTAATATTATGCCCAGAACGCAAAAGCTCAAATTTTCAATGCGCAAATATGTTTGAAATGTTATTGATGGTCAAACAAAACCAACAAGAAAGGAAAAAAAGCTCAATAAAGATTTTTCCAGTTCAATCAAAGAACAACTAGACTATTAGAAAAACGGAAAAGTCTTTGCTATACTGGGTATATACACCTATCCAATGCATGACTTACACTTGGCCAAAAAAGAAAGAAAATATAGTATTTAAACACGGGTAGTTATGGGCATAATAGTAATCTTGTCTTAGTTATTTGCTTTTTTTTTTTTTTTTTAATTGGCTTGGAGCACAAGCTTTTGTACTACACCAATATATCACGAATTTTCCATTCTATTTTCTTGGAGAGAAAATTGGAAAGCAGAAAGAGGTAGCGATTATGGTGAACCTCTAAATTAAGAAACATTTTATGTAATTAAATCAATTGGTCAGGTTGGGTATTAATAATTTAATGTTTCTAACCATAGCCAACATGATTTGTTGGGTTAAAGTAAAATTTTTCTGAAAAAATCAACTGATTTTTTACAAAACTGACTTTCCTGGATCAGTATTAATTGGGATGGTCATAGTTTTCCAGATTTCTTTAACAGCTCTACTAATGTTGATATTTATGATGCTTATGCTTCTCTTGTAGCTGGACTTTTTCAAGATGCATTTCTTCGTTCTTTCTAGTGTCTTGTACATCCTTTGTTTTGATGAAGAACTTTGGTTACTTTTTTAGGAAATTAATAGTGTATTGAGATTAAGATCCGGATTGTGGCAGGTTCGACAACTTCTGGCTATTGATGGGAGGCCACACCTGAAATTCGATATATCAGCAACAGGAAGTTTGCAGAATTATACTCGCTCTTACTACTTGAATGGAAGGGATTATATCATAAGCGGGAGTTGTGATGAACATCTAGTCCGAGTCTGCTGTGCTCAAACTGGAAGGCGTCTTAAAGACATATCTTTTGAGGTATATCAGGCTTCTCATTATATTTTGTGGTATAGAACTAAGTAAAGAGAAGTAAGGAGAATTATAGAGAATATATGTAAAGGATTGGTTTCTTCAATTTGACTTCATTCTTAATTCAATCAGTAGTGTCCTAAAGTCAAAGGGTGTGCACAATGCTCTTTTATTCAATTACAAATAAACTTTGAACCCTAATAATGAAACAAACTATCCAAAGTACCCTAAATTATTATTTATAAATTTCTTATTGAAATAACCTAAACTCACAAACCCATCATCGTGAAACTCTTCAAGATATCATATGTTCAAAGACTAGATGAAAAGAAATTGTTTAGAATTCCTTTGGAAATAAAAATAGCTAAAATTAGATGAATGTTCAAGTTGTGGAATATGTAATTACAAGCAGGAGATGAGAAGATAATTACATCGGAATTTTTTTTTCTTTAATATTTTTGTGCTTATAATTTTAACTAACAATTAGAACATAAAAAAAAAAGGGATTGTGGAATGAAAAATATGTCATGTATGAAAACTGTAGTTGTCGAAGGCACACCTCAATTGCAAGGCACATCAGGCTTATGGCTCTGTGCCTCTAAAGGCCAAAGGTGGGCAACATCACTCAGGCGAACGCCTTTGGCCCAAGGCAAGCGCCTTAACAGCAGTGCAGGGCACAAAAAAATGCATCTCTCAAACTTTCATCTTGGATGAACTTTTCAATCGTAAAGACAACCATTATGAGAACTGAAATCTCGCAATCTATCAGAAGCAGCATCAATGTGTCAGAAAGTCGCCAGAATCTCCATGTTTGTTAATGGAATCTCACCAAAACACCATCTCCTAGGTCACCTAGCGCCAATCTGTCCATTTCCAGTGTTCACGCATTTTAAATCTCCTTCTTCATTTTTAAGGGTGAGCACTCAGTTCAAACAGAATTGAACGACCAAAACTGGAAAACTAAATTTAAAAAAGAAACAAACTAAACCAATCACTTTATAAATCAAATCAAACCTAATCAATTTAGTTTGGTTCAATTATGGTTCGTTTTGAATCTAATTTTTGAAAAAAATACTTTAATTTTTTTATATAAATAATAATTCTTATAATATATTTTAAAATATTTGCAATATCAAATAGGATTGAACCATCTTGATTTGATTTAATATAGATTCAATTATTTTGATTTGATGTTAAGTAAATTCAGTTCAATTTGATTCAATCGAAACTTTTTTACCTAAAAAACCGAACCAAACTGAATTAATTGAAATTTATTTAAAAAAAATTAAACTGAACTGAATTTGTATTTAAATTGAACCAAATTGAATTAAATTTTTCTTAGTGTTTAATTTATTTAATTAAGATTTATTAAGATTTATGCTATGAAAATTGTTAAGTTATTTCAATTTATTTGTATACAATTAATTTTAATAATTTTTTTATTGACGTTATGAAATTAAATAATATTGAATTTTTTTAGTACCTCATGTGGCTCAAGCACGTGCCTACACTTATGTTTTAGGACCCATTAGCCCCTTGCACCTTTAATAACTTTTATGAAAACATTTTTGGAAAAGATATATTACTCATAAAGGAAGGGCAAAAAAAATAAGGGAAAAGCATAAGAAACTAGTATGTGGTTTTGTGCTTTTGCAATTTTAAGAATGTGTTATTTTTTGTGACAGATTCATACTTGAGATTTACTCCATCAGCGAAAATCTGTATATTGCACTAACACTCTTTTAAAGTCATGTTGACATGATAAAGATTAAAGACTAAATTTATCCTTTAATTTTTTAATAGTTTATTAAGTCCAAAACCTTTATTTTTTTTCTTAATTTAGTCTCTATTTGTTATATTTTCCAGGAAAACATTTTCCATAGTTTTCTTTGTTTGATGTATCTAGGAAAATTGGTCAACTGAAAATATTTTCCTGATCAAAAGAAAAATTAAGTCATTCTTTAAGAAAATCACTTCCGTTTTTGAAAATTATAAGTTATTTTTCGGATTTTGACAAAATCATCTAAATAAAAAATAAATCATATAAATACATATATTTATTACCATTGATTATCATTAACTACCAACATCCATAACCGGTCATTGTCAACTGGCGGTAGATGTTGGTGATAGGTGGGACTTATAAAAAAATTTTTATTTTTAGCAAATTTTTCTTACATTAAATAATAAATATTATAAATATAAAATATTTATGATTTAAATTTTGTTATTAGAAAAAATGCTATTCAGAAAATATTTTCTGCCTTAGATATATTATTTTTCATGAAACATAGAGCCTTAGTCAATTATAATAAAAAAAAACAGAATATTAAAAAGTGAATTTATATAAAAAAAAAATGTTAGAAACACCAAAGTAAAACAAAAATCCTTTGCATAATCTTTTCCATTTCAGCACACAATGTTTGAGAATTAATATATATAGTATCAACATGATCCAATTAATCTCCCTATTATGCCTCTAAGAAATCAATTCCTCGATAGAAATCAGATTTCACAAAACTTAACCCTTACCCTGTGATTGACAATTTTCTACAGGGAGAAAAGAAAATAAAGAAGAAAAATAAATTTTATTTTCCTTTCTTATTTTCCTCCCTTATGATTGGAGAAGAAGGAGGGAAAAGAAAATAATTTTTATTTTCCCTTGATTGGATAACCAATTGTGGAAGAAAAAAATAATAATATGTAATATATTTCTAATTTTACCCTTTATTAAATAACACATTTAAATATTTAATTGTATTGTATAATGATAAAAAATAATTATTATTATTTAATTGATTTTATATGAAATTAAAATTTATATAATGATAAATATAATGTTAATACGAATAAATTCTAAAATTATTTTTATATTTGAAATGGTAAA
>CATIWR010251441.1:0-16431 GCA_949677035.1 Omphalea diandra
ATATTTCTTGTCTTTCAGATAATCAACAATCTCCCATGTGCAATTTTTATTAAGTGCACTCATTTCCTCATTCATGACAAGTTTTTAATTCTCATCCTCAAGTGCCTCATTAAAGGTGTGAGGAATAGGAATGGTATCTAAGAATAAAGCGAGGGAGAAGAGTAAGCTAGCTTGGAGGAAACCTTAAGCTTTTCTAGTTTTGGCAAAAGAGGTAAGTGATTTTATCTTCTTCTCACATGAAATTTCTCTCTCATAACATGTTAAACATGCTTGTGTAGGAAGAATTATGGAGTAATTTGGGGTAGAGCTCATGTATGGAGGTTGAAGCTCAAAAGAAACAAGAGCTAATTATGTTGGTACTATTGTTAGAGCAGATTTTTGCATTCACGATTTCATAACACTAGAAGAGGAATGAGGGAAAACATAAACCATGAAAGTTGTAGCTTTATGGCCCATCTTAATGCATGTAAAACAGTTTTGCTTAATTTGGTTTGTGTGAGGAAATATGGCTCCTTCATTACTACTAGTTCACAACCAACTGAAATCTCCTCAGTCTAGCTATTTTCATATATTTAGATGACTTTATGTGTTGATTTAGACGAAGTGAAAAACATGAAATTTGTATGTACTCTAAATACTTATAAATCATTTTTACTTGATTTGTTGTATGGAAAGAGATATGACTCATTGATTGTGACGACCTTGAACCCAATGAAACCTAATAAGTCTTTTAATTATGTTTTCTAAGAATTTGATGGCCATCGAATGGGAATTTCATGATGTGCAAAACTTCAAAGTATTTATGTCTAATATACATATCTATAAAATATTTTTGCCAAATTTATCATGGTTGATGAGATAGTACCCTTCATTATGACTAATTGTCAACATGTTGAAACATGCTCGCTATGCGATTAGTCATTTGTTTTGGTGACTTTATAGACTAAATTAGACAATGAGTGAAAATATGAAAAAAAAAATGTTATTTTATGTGTTTTGTGACTTTTAGTAAATCAATTTTCTAATTAGATATGTATAATTTGAGATATACCCAAAGTTGTATGACCTATTTAGATTGAGATAACATTAAAACATGGCAAAATTCAAAAATTCATCGCATTTCCTATATGCCTTATATATTAACCTAAAATTTGACTGTGTTGTATCATTATGTTTCTCCTTTATTTGAAAAAAGAATCAAGTCATTTGGATAAGTATAATAAGTGTTATTATAGTTATACTGTAGTAGGGTCAGTTTGCCGTATAAGAAAAATATGCATAAACACTAGATTCACTTACATGGAATATGCCCATCATTGCATGCCAAGCATTCATAATCATTTTGACATACTTATAACCATGTATGTATCAAATGTTAGGATCTCAACACTTTGAGGAAGCCCAAGAGAGTTGACTAAACCAACCATAAAGGTTGGTCACATCAAAAGGTGAGTAAAAACCATAATTGGATTCTAATGTGTATGTGTGATGATATTATGATATGGTTATGTTCTGTTACATGCATATATGATTGAATTGTTACATTTTACATGTGAATACAAGTCAAGTGAGAATTATATGCTCCCAGTGATTACTTGGTATACCATTGTGAATGAACACTTGCATATGAAACTAAAATGATGTTGTGACCGGTTTGTCAAACACTTGCAAATCACTTGCAAAAGGGGCCAATATGTCCTATTGGCACATGTTATTGATAAAATGGTTCACTTGTTATATGCAGGCTAGCAAAATAAAATGTCACTTGAATCATATGAATTCTGAGAAGTAGTGTTTGCCTTGCAATGTTACTAGAACAAAAAAAATCAACTAATTGCATTTACACTTACAAAGTCAATTCTTGTACTTATAATGTATCCTGATGAAATTTGATTATTGGTTGTGCCATAAAAATCTTATTATTAAATTTATTCATTCAGTCACGACTCATCAAATCATAATTATGTTTTTCATATACTGAAGCACATGGTTTGGATACTTTGGAGCATAGAGTTTTGTATGTAGACACATGAAGCACAGGTCGTCAACTAAATTCCAACTCTTTCTCCTTATGTCATGCCCATATATCTATATAGGAACCAATTTATGGTAACTAGCCTTGAACATTAGATAACATATATGTACATTAAATACATGTTGATTTATGTATGTATGATGAATCAACATTCATGCATATGTATTTTTGGACGTGAATGCCATGATTTGTAAATGAAAATGGTCCTTACAATTAGTGCTCAAGAAAACCTACTCTAAAAAAGAGTAATATAGTAATCTCACTCTACCTAAAATACAAGTAACACCTAAAAAGGTTTGCACAATGACTTGTTAAAACATTTACAAGTCATTAGAATAGTTGGTGTTATGTTTGATAGCTTTTCTATAAAATTAGCCATTAGAGGTGACAATACCCATTGTTCTTCATCAAACACTATTGAACTTGTAATGGTTGCTTCCAACGTCCATTGTCCATCATTCAATGCCCATTAGCTTTAATAGTAATGCCCGTTGGAGCAAGAATAATGCTCATCGTTCATTTTCAAAAAGCTTGAACTTGGTGCTCTATTTTTTAAACTTTACACAGTTGTTTTCCATGTTTGTTGAATAATTCACAATGCTCATTAAAAAATCCTTCAATGCCTATTGAGAAGGGCCAATGCCCGTTTCGAGTTCTAGAAGCTTTAGCTCAGGCTTAGACACTATTTTGACACCTATTATGAATATGCAATGCTTGTTGCTAGGCTAGATTAATGCCCATTATGAAACTTTAATGCCTATGGCAAGGTGCAACACAACTCAACATAGAGCACTTTTCCAACGCCTGTTGCAAAGAGACAATGCCCATTGCAAGGTCCATAAGACTTTGGCAATTTATAGCTTCCAATCAGCATTCATTGTTCATCTTTCAATGCCCATTGAATGGCCCAACTCCTGTTGGGACATGTTTAATGCTCGTTGAACTTTGCATAACACTTATTGAACCTTTTTTGACCCTTTAATGTTCATCGGGTCTTAGGGTCACATGTTCTCAAAATATTTTCCTTCTAGCATTCATAATAATCTTGCCCTTTAGTGTTTATCGGGTCTGTTCAAATAATCCAAAAATATTGAAGTACAAATATTAGAGCTTCTCTTGGTTTTGTTATAGTTTTGTTGTCATTCAAAACACATCATTCAAAGTAGATGGGTGAGTCTAATGCCTTGGGGTCACATGTTTTATAAACATCCTCCCCTTAACATTCACAATAAGAAGGGCTCACTAAGTTGAAAACATGAAATGATGGTTTAGGCAAAAGTTAGAGCATGAGAAAAATAATAATAAATAAAAATAATATAAGTAAAAGTTGAGAGAGTGTGATCAATCACTAGGGGTACCATTGACAGGATAATTAGGTGATGATGGTAAAGACAAGGATGAATGAGCAAGGGATCAGTAAGACAAAGGAACTGAGTAAGACAATTGGATGATTTAATGTGCTAAACTTGAAAGTAGAAATCATGCACTTAATTAACATGTAATGTATGAAGTGTAAATGATTCATGTTAAGCATAATATCAAAATAAGAGTACATTTGCATAATTAAAATGGATTAGTCATACATGCTTCGGAACTAAAAGTAAATATAAAATGGTCATTTTTGTAAAAGATCATAGTCTACTATTCACTGATGTGATGCCTATAGCTCTAAAGGTCATGTAACCATGCCATGCAATCTGCATTGTCATCAAGCTAAGAGTCTCGACTGGTGCAAAAGTCATAGATCTAGTGACTAGTCCATGAAGCCTCAAACCTATCCAAGTAGCTTTGGGATGAGGGACCCTCTACAAAAGAAGGGAGGAACTGTATCTCAATCTGAGGAGCACTAAATTAGTGATGCACATAGGCCAGATCATAAATGTGCTTAAAGTCAAAGCATGAAGAATGATGCAATCCCTGTAAGTCTTCAGGGCAACACGTGATAGATTCCACCACGGATAGCTCCAACAGATATTGGTGATAGTGATGTGAGATATCCACTTAGCCCACTCAGTCATGGTAATAGTTGGCCTCATCAGATGATGATTTAAATGATGTTGTAGCTAGTAAAGCCTTGCATATATGTTCCGAGCAGCCAATAATGTCAACCTCTCTTACAACCATACTTGGAAAAAATAAAAAAGAATAAAAAAATGTCTGTTAGGTTGAAAACATGAAAGGGTAGACTAAGCAAAAGTAAGTAGCTTGCTGGATTGAAAACTGTAAGGGCAGTTTAGAAAAAAGTCAGGGCAATAAAAAAGAGAAAAATAAAGAAAAAAGGAAAAGAAAAAATGTGCACAAGAAAATATATTTTAAGAGGAACTCCTACTTGTATTAACAATGGGCTCCCATATAAAAAAATAACTAACGCTGAAAGCCACTCTGTCAAGTCCCATGATGGTCTTACCCAAGATTGTAAGCACAGGGGTCCTTCTTGACTCAGCTCCCTCCAAGAGTGGTAAAATTTATATATCTATCTCTTAATCCTCTCTCTGCAAGAAATACTTACCCATCAGAATGACTGCCATAATGCAGGTTTGAGCTGTGGAGCATGGCTTCTAGAGGGGAAGAAAGTGATAAAAAAAACCATGAGAATCTTTTCCTTACCAAAATTATACTTGGGTATGTCCTCATATTACATATCAAACAACTCCATCAACTTCTGAACATGTAGGCAATCTAGTTGAGGTAAGGCAATTCGATTAACACCTATCATATAACAATTGAGAATGACACCAAATTCCTCTAGTGAGGAGTAGATCTTTGTATTCCTAAAATGAAAGGTGTGGTTGTGGAATCCCAGAAATCACAAGCTACTCATAAGAAGTGAGTGTTAAGGTAGATAGAGGAAAGGTAGCAAAGAGCTGCAAGACCTACCCATGGTAGATTAAACTAGATATGGGGCGAAATAGACCTTCAAAATGTTGTTGATATGGTTTGGGAGCCAGAAGTAGCGAGTGTGAAGAGCAAGTCTGAAGTGGGTATTTGTAGAAGAAAAAAAGGCTAGCAAGTTTGTGTAGCCTCTGTTAGGTATGTACAGCCTTTGAACAGGGTTGTACAACACTTCAACTGGGCTGTATAGGCTTTATCAGGGCTATATAGCCCTCTACTTCTAGGAAGAGATAGGATAGCTTCACCACTTTGATCTTAAAATGATGTCTCATACCTTTTTTAGAAAGTACATATGTGGAAAAATGACAATGCACATTTACAAACATATAATTAGAGACCAAAATTGTGTATCTACATTAAAATATGAAATATCAAAGTTTAACTAAAGAATGGAGGCAACGTCACCTCAATGTACCCAAAAAGTCCTAGACAAGCATCTAAAATGAGGGCTTTTAAATTACCTAATAAATCATACAATTGTACAAAGTGATAACTAAATGTATTGTATATAAATGAAAAAAGAAAAAAATTTCGTAATAGCTAAAAGGTAAGGGTCTCCATAGCTCATCTACCTTTATTCCTAGAAGGAGTCACCTCGGAATCCTTGGTCTCAGCATCTATGACCATATACCTATGCTCTATGGCTATTTAGGCTAATGTCTCAATCTTCACCTCCATTTTTGCCACGTGCCAATCCTTCCTTGGATCTTGCGGCTCATATGCTAGATCATCTCCTGTAAGAAACACTAGGGTTAGGATGTATAGGACATAAAACACATAAAACATAAGTCATGAGCATATATATATATATATATATATATATATATATATATATTATTTTTGTTTTCTCTTACTAACCTCTATGAAGTGCGTTTGCTACATCACATCCCTCTTCAGAGTGGTGATCAAATCAACCATGGCCTCAACCTAGACATGAATGATATATGAAAGAAGAAAAGGGAACACATTTGCTATGAAGCTCATAAAATAGTTAACAAAAAATTAGACAAAGAAGAAAATACTTATGTGGGTAGTCTCCACCGACTTTAACATATAGGTCGACCGAATAATTCATAATGACATCATTAACCCAATTAATGAAGTCATGCAAGACTCTATGTAACTGTCTAGTATGGAAGCCTAGTCGCTTGCCACTATGGGCTCTATGCCTCCAGAAGCTGATCCATAGGCCCACTTACAACCCCAAGTAGTGGTAGCACTAGACATAAAAGTAAGAGTAAGAGATCATCGTGTGGCCTATGTAGTGGTGTTGTAAGGGAATGCCTAAATAACCACTTTGTATAAAGATGGACTCCCCATGAGTGCTCCAACCATCCAGGACCTATATGAAGTACTAGCAGAAGATAGCTACTCTTCTGACATGTAGCGCAATGCTGCAACAAGATATGCACCCGTAAGGTCCCTTGCTCAGAATAGACTCGTGGGTAGGCATTGTGGAACATGTCACTCATTCAATCCCTTGCACCAATGAAAGATGTGCTCTCTAATGTACCATTTTCAAATGGAGGGCCCCACTATCAGATGAAGACCATAAGAAATAGCCCCTGCCTCCACCACCTGTAGGGGGCATATCTCTGTAGGACCCCTCAAATTGAGATGTAGCTGCAACAAGGATGGAAAATCACTATGAGTATAAAATCTAGTAATGAAGGATAAATAATCATAACTCACATAATTTTGTCTATGTAAGGAGAAGTACCTTATTCAAAGTGATTGCATTTAGGCGAGCACACCTAGCAACGATAGAGGACTTCACATAAAATAGGACACTCTACCTCATAAAGCAAGGATAGCCGCCATCTTTGATGTCCTTAAGATCCAACCTCTTTAGTAGTCCTAGCTCAACATCTCATGTCTGTTAGCAAAGCTAGCATAAGTCTCCAAATAATCAAATAGAACTCAAGCATAAAAAAGAATTGAGAGGCACTTATGATGAAAACCCTTCAAGCACCACACATGTACCTCGTACTTCGAGGACATTGGTTGAGATATATATAGAGGTACACTAGTGTCGCGGATCCCTAATTTAAATAATGTAGTAGGCTTAAATCCTTTAGCACCAGCACTAGGCAGAGCTTAGGCACATTAAAGGCATTTGAGAACAAGATCCCTGATAGAGAGTACAATAGGAAACATAGCGCATGCTAGTGAACCGCTTCGTCAGAGCTGTCATCAATGACTCAAGGTTGTCCTGTTCCCCTTAATTAGGGGAATGTAGCTTAGGGCCTTCAACAAGTAGTCCCTATAAAGAAACATCTCATGCACCCCTAAATCCATGGGCAAGGGAATACCCACAAATCATAGTTCAATCAAGAAGGTGAAGTCCCTAAGTGTAATTGTGACCTCGCTGATCAAGGGAAGATGAAAGGTGTAGGTCGTATCCATCCATCACTTCAGTAGTGCGTGCATCATTGCTGGGTTGACTTTTTGCCTCTATCCAGTAGCATCCGCATGATGGTCTAAACCCTTATACCCTCACTGCAGGCCATAACTCAGGGGTGCGATGTTTGACTCCACTCTCCAACAGGATTTACAACCCTACCTCTCTTCTGGAAGGTGACAATCCTATGCAAGAAAAAGTGAAGAAACAAAAAGGGGAATGAATAATGGAAAATACTTATATGTGTATATTTTTTGCATAGTTATCCAAGTTTAGAGAATGAAAAAAAATTAGAAAGGTTCGAATTCAAGGGCAAAGAAATCGAATTCAAGGGCAAAGAAACAATAAGTCCTAGTCACTAATGCTTAATCATAAGCTTCGAGGAAATTATGAAGATAGTTTCCAAAAAAAAAAAGTTGATCAACATTCGCAAAGAAAGCAATGAAAGACTGGCGAATCTGTAGAATGAATGAATAAATTATTTATAATCCTAGGTGTGTACCCTAATCTTTCATAGGTTGTTCTATTAATTAACTTTAATAATTCCTTATGCAAATCAGATAATAAAGTTCAAAACAAATGCAAATCAAGGCAATAGACTAGACAGGTAGATGAAAAATAAATTTTGCTACAAATAAAGGATAAGTGTCTTAAAAATTATTCCTAAATATTCTATAAGCTAACCTAATGTTTGTAAGCAAAAAGAAAGTTATATGACAACACTTAAAATTTATAGTAGCATGATAGACATAAAATAAAATAAAGAAAAATTAATAACGGAAAATGCCTATCGCTCTCGAGGCGACTCTTATAAGATGTTGGTATAGCTTGAAGACCGTCGGTGTGTCTCCAATTAGAGGAAAGCTAGGTGAAACCATCTCGTAGTCGCACCCTTGATGGGCTCATTTATGCGAATCCCCTACTGGGATCACAACCACTTTAGGACATCTAGAGTCATGATGTCCTCATTGGGAAACTCCTCATGGATGTCAAACATCTCATAATCATAGTACTCGCCATGATAATCGCCTAAAAAGCTAAGATTGCCTATGAACTAAGTATGTAGTTTTTGATAGAGAAATGGAAGAGAGAGAAGAGGAATAATGCAAATGAAGAAGGTCACTTTCGAAGGGGTTTGTATAGTGTACCAAGGCTGTATAGCCTTAGCTAGTTTGTATAGACCTGTGGTATATACAACCCTGATATAGGTTGTACAACCCCTTCGAGCCAGCTCAGGTCGAGATGGGCCTTATAGGCCCTCTTCAACTTCTAACCCTACATTACTCCCATTTGGTCCATCAAGACCAACCTAGCTTGCCAAAAAAGCAACAAATTACCAAAATACCCATAGCCTTCCCTCAAGTCAATTAAGCACCAAAATTATTAAAACACACCTAGCCTTTCCTCAAGCCCAATTAAGCACCAAAATACCTTAGCCTTCCTTTAATCCTAATTGAGCACCAAAATTACCAAAATATCCCTAACTTCTTATAAAGTCCTAAAGCATAAAATTTACTAAAATACCCTTTAATGATAAACTTGCCCCTTACGAGGCCTTATCAACATTTTAAAAAGGAACTACTTTCTCCCAAAAATGACAAAACCCACAAAAGCACTTTCTATAACATTTGGATTTGGGCCTATTATACTAAGAAAAAAATAAACCCCCGAGACGACTAGAAGGGCTGCAAGGATATGGATTCAATTTTATAAAGGCCAAAAAAGCTTGAATGACATAAGAGCCACCCAAAGGGAATTCTTGAGGTAGAATCATCAATTAGAAAGACTGGAGCATCAATGAAGAAGTGCAAGAGCATGAATGACTATTAGAGGTGATTTATCCAATATTAAAACACTTGGTATCTACCTTAAAGTTGCTAAAGCCTTAGTACTTGCTAAAGAGCTATTGGAGAGCTATCAAAACACCTGGTACCTACTAGGGAGTTGCTATAGAGCTACTGAAGAGTTATCAAAACACTTGGTACCTGTTAGAGAGTTGTAAAAACCACTTCAGTACCTACTAGAGAGTTGCTAAAAAGCTACCAAAACACTTCATACCTTATAGAAAGCTGTCATAATCACTTTAGTACCTGCTCGAGGAGCCGTTAAAGACTTGCATCCTTGGGTATCTTATTAATGTTTATATTCCTTACTTTGCTTTTATTAAAACTTGTTCAAACAACCATTTCCCAAATGTTATTTTCCAAGCCCCATAAAATGTGGACAAATTATAAGCATTAGATTTTGAACCTCAAGCTCGATGATAAAAATCACTTAATCTATTTTTAAAATGCAAGGAAAGTTACCAAAGAAAGTGATGTGAGGCCTTAGGAAACCTTAGAGAAGCCTAAGATCAAGCTTGAAACCAAGCTCAAAACCAAACCCAAAACTCCTTTCCAGGGTTGATAGGTTGTACAATTCATTAAGTAAGGTTGTATAGCCCAACCTAAAACCCTAGCCTTGAGATCCTTCTGAAACTGGCCACTTAAACCTTAAGGTTGCATAACCCTGACTGATAGATGTATAACCCATTCTTGGTTCTATAGCCCACATAGAAACCCTAATTCTAGGAGATTGATCTCATTCTATATGATTAGACATGTTTATGGGGGAGCTAAAACCATTCCTAACCCCGTGCACCCACCCATTATTTATAAATACCCTTACATTTGAAGAGAAAGAAGAGGCTTGGACAACCCTAAGGTTACTTTACCAAAATTTAGTCTCAAAGCAAACTTAGCATAAAAACCTTGAACCCCAACCCACTCTAATCACTTCTAAGGGAGAACTAAGCCTAAACTCTTCATTTTTGTACATTTCCTAAGCATTTTTAGAGGAAAATATTGAACCTATAAGCCTTTGAGGGCATAGAAACACACAAAGGCATCCAAGAACCCCCTTTACCCCTCTCTTCTTCCCTTTATTTTTTTTCTCTATTTTTGAAATCTAGGAAACAAAGATTGTACAACCTTCTACCTAGGCATTGGGTTGTCTAACCTTTTACCTAGGTTGTACAACCTTAATATTGGGTTGTACAACACAATTTGATTGGCATATAGTTCTTTACAAAGTCTATTTTTTTCCCCTTTTTCAAAATTTTTTTTTTGAAGCTCTTTTTTGTGATATTATATTACTTTAATGATAAAATAGGGTGAGATTTAATGATGTAGGACACTTATTCATTTAAAAAATAAAAAGTCTTTGTTATGCTTCATATGGTTTTTTGTTGCTTATCATGCTAGAAAAAACTCTTAAGATCTTTCATTTGATTTTTAAGGAGGTATTTTTATCATGTTTTAATCATCTCAAAGCCATGACCAAGTGAGGAACTTAAGGTTCCAATGACCTTAGGAGTCCCTTTTGTTATTATGTTTATGTTATAACATGTGATTTGTGTTTTAGACTTTTAATCTCCTTCATTCTTGAGTTGTATGTTAACCCCACATGGTTTGTGGTACAAATGGATACCATGCTCTTTTAAAGCTATATAGGGTAAGGATTCATCAATCCTAGGATCCCTCCCATGATGAGTTTGGCCTTAAGCCATTTAATATCCTCTAAATGCTTTGCATTGTGTGTTTGTCTATTTTTGTTGCTCATGATTCACTTATTCCTCTATTTTGGGTATAAGTGCCTTACGTGAATGTGACCACAAGTTCATCTTAATGGTCACTACATGTGATCATGAATGATGGATACATGCTAAACCCCTGTGCCATGTCAGATGCCCCCTACCCCTTTCTATACATGATCATGAATGATGTGATGTGTGAATGATGAATGCCTGATATCCCTTTGGCATGATGGATGACCTTTATCCCTTAAAATTAGTGATTGGATTTGTTTAAGTGGATTATGCTTAGATGTATGTTTAAGGGCATTAATTAGACTAATCAATGACTCGATTAAAATATTAAAAGTGAGCCAAAGATGCTTGAAGGTTGGATCCCAATATCTTAGCAGTTTGGGGGTGTCTAACCTCTTACCTAAGTTATACCTAATTTCTAAATCCTTATATGTGATGGGGTACATATGAAATGGGCCTTCTAATTGACTTAGATTAGGTTCATATTTTGTCTTCCTTGGATTCTTGTCTCGACCAAAGTTGGGTGGTGAGTCCATATTTCCTAAGGATGGTACCAATATATTGTCCCACTTTTGGTCCCCTGTTGACCACCATTTCGACTAAGGGCTTTTAAATTATGTAAGGCCTAAAAGGAAACCTCGCTTGTCCAATCACATGCCATACCTTAGGGTCAATACCAATGTAAAGAACCCTTCCTTTCGATCTCCCATTGGTCGATAAAAGGATGGAGTTGTAAGTAAGATTCCACTAGTTCGAGCGAATCCCCAAGGTGCTCACAATTAGTTATTTCCTTATCCAACCCATAATGCTTAACATCACTTCCTTTTTTTACTTAAAACCCTTCCAGTACTCATATCAACTTGTCTATTAAGGTTAAGCAAAGAGTTTATCTCCTATCTCACACTAATTAAGAAAATATCATCTCGTATATCACTATGCCATTGACCATCCATACGTTTCAATTCTATATGTATGTTAAATATGGAAGTAGATTAAACTCCTCCAAAATTTCTATTATTTATTCCCATATTCACCATGCTTACCTTCTTAGTATCTTATCTTCCACGTTTTAGAGTATTCATCTATAGCCTTTGGCATCGATTAGAAATCCCTCTAGCACTAAACGTCTTTCCCCTAGTACTTGCCTCAGTGTTCATATTCTTATCTCCATGATACTCTACCATCTCATTTTGCAATCTTTCCCCCATTAAACTTGCATAAGTCACTAATATGGCCATATCTTTCATTGGTAATGTTAAATAAAATTGTAAAATAATAAAAATAGGTAATATCAATAATCTTTTGATGAATCCATAAGTTGTTCTTGATTAATCACCAAGTCATTGTTCAAATCAATGGGATATACATTATTGATTCATAACCTAAATACTTTATATTATCACTGTTTGTAGAAAGAGTTTCTTCTTGTTAAGAGATAATGGAAGTTTTTATAATAAAGAAAAACTACATACCTCTTCACTTTTACATATGTAGAAATATAACTATCTATGCATTGGTAATTACTTGGTAGTTACTAAACATTTATCCCTTTTTTCTTTTATTTATATAAATGTAAATATACATAGTTCGGGTCAGCCTATCATGGCAACCCAACCCAAATTCTAACATCTCCCATTCACACATAATGGGTAAAAATCCCATTACGAGGCTCTTGTAATTGAAACAAAATCAAACAATATACATACTTTTATACTAGTAAATGGGTCATACAACTTAGCGAGTAGACTTGCACAAGAAAGGTTATTACTATGCATTTATTAGAAATAACATAGGAGTTTTAACCCTATATAATATAATTAAGAGTTAATTAAACATTATTGTAGTGCCTCAGACTTGTCTTTTGAAACATTACAACATCTTTAATCCTTTAAATAACATGTTTTGCATATCTCAGTTTCGTATAATCATATCAAGTCATACTTCTATTAAGTAATAAGATTGGTCCGCTAATGAACACATGTGACAGTTTTCCTTTTTCACTCAAGATCTGCAATTTGTACTTTGATGCTTTTCTGTGCATATTCCATCGGTCAAATCATCCATGACCATAGGAAACACATTAAGACAATAACACATCAAGCATAAAATGCAAATAGTAGTAAAAAAGTGTAAAGGTACATATATGAGCATAAAAGTTATTCTCAAGATCTCACATAATGGATAAGCAAGGATTTATTCTCTCGCTACCTTCTTGATCGAATAAGCACACATGGTGTGAATCATTTGTTGCAGTGCTTTCTATTTCTTTGATGTGTAATGAAAAACTGTACAAATCTAAAGTTCAGTCTCTACTTAGCACCTAACTTGAATTCTTTAAGTTCTTTCTCTTAGTAGGTTTATAAACTGAGAATTCACATATGACTTTCATAGGTTATTTGGATATGGGCAATCCAAATTGGTTGCATATATAAATCTAACCTCATCTCATTTTCTTTTGAGGCAATACTCCTAGCATAATGTCTCGCCTCTTCTTACTATTCTAGCATTAGAAGTAATTGCTTATGTAAGTGAGTCAATTTAAAACTTGTGGGATATCCTTTTATTGAGTTTTTAATAAAATAATATGTGATGCATATATGCCATTAATCATGAATATAAAATATTTGAGAATATAATAATGATTTGCATTTATTCAAATAGTATAATGTAAGCTCAATAACATTTTATAATAAATTTTATCAATTCTATACAATCCAAGAGAATTCACTTATGTAAGGAAACCCATCTCTTAGTATTGGCTTAGTAAAAGGAACAACCATAATTAGATATGTTGAAATATATTGTATGATTACTTCACATTTGGCAACAATGTCAATAACAAAGTTGTACTTGGTATCAATATGTTTTATTTTACTATGATATTTGGGATCTTTAGTAAATGGAATTACTTGATTATCACAATAAATTACAATGGCTCCTTCACAATCATGTTAAATACCCATATTTTCAAGGAATCTCCTTAACCAAACTATTTCTTGCATAGCAGCTGAACATGCAATAAATTCAACTTCTATTTACTTTTATTACTCTAAGAAATAACACTTTTGTTAAGTATGAAACATAACCATAGGTTGATTTGTACTGATCAAATTCTTCTCCCCAATTAGTGTTTGAATATCCAATTAGATGAAACTATAACCCTTGATAACATAAATAATAATACATCGTGTCTTTGAGATATATTAAAATATTTTTTTATACCTTTCTAATGCTCTCATATAGGATTTGATTGTTATTAACTAACTAGCCCAATAATAAAACATATGTCTAGGTGAATGCACATCATAACATATATAAGACTTCTTACCATATTAGCATATGGTACAGTTGGGTATTTCCTTTTGTTCTTAAGGATTGTTAAGACACATATTGAGACTCAAAACCTCACCTTTTGACATGGGAGTATCTATAGGCTTGCAACTATTCATATGGAATCATTCTAAAATCATTATATATAATTCTTTTGTAATAAAGCCAAAAGTTTCTTTGAACATTCTCTTTTAATTTTAACTTCCTATATATAGTCAGCCTTATCCATATCTTTCATATAAAAATGTAACGATAACCATATTTTGATATCCATTACATATCATCATTTCCAGCTATCAAAATGTCATCAACAATAAGAGATAAAATTATAAATTTGTCATTTGACTTTTTAACATTAACATAATGGTCATTGTCATTAATTTTGGAGTCATCAGTCAAAATGGCTTTGTGAAACATGAGGTACCACTGTATAGTTTGCTACTTTAAGCCATATATAGATCTTTAAAGCTTACAAACTTTATGCTCTTGGCCTTTAATAACAAAACCTACAAGTTGTACCATGAAGGTTTCGTCACCTAGCTTTTCATTAAGAAAAGTTGTTTTCACATTCATTTGATGTAATTTTAAATCTAAATATGTAACTAAAATTAGTCAAATGGAAGAAAATCAGACAATGAGCAAAAATGTTTCCTTATAGTATACACCTTTTTATTGAGTATAGCTTTTTGCCACTAGGCAAGCTTTATATCTATCAATCGAACCAACCGCCTTATGTTTTATGTTAAGTATCCACTTATTTCAAATGGCTTTACATCTTGGTGGTAGGTCAACTAAGATCCAAACTTGATTGACTCTCATATTCCATTTCTTCTTCCAATACAACATTCCACTTTTCTTTTGCAAGGTATTCAAGTGTGTTTGTAACCATTTCAGGTTCTTCATCATCATGAGGAGTGACAATGTAAGCCTCATTTTCTTTTTGAAAACATTTTTTAGGGGTTTTAGAACATATACTTCTTCATGATTGAGGATTATTGTCTTTAATAATAGAAATTGGCTTAGACTCAACCTTAACTTTCCCACTCAATTGAGATGGATGAAACAACTCTAATGAGTTCCCTTTATCAAGAATAAAGCTAAGTACCTTGTTGGACTAGAATGATTAATCCTAAGTTTAGAACCTATTTTGATCTTCACAAAGTAGATTGATCATCATTAATATTTCAAATAAGTGTTGTTTTTGCAAAAATGAATCAATCTCCTAAGAAGAAATGAAAGGAGTTGATAAACTCCAAAGTGACATGTAAATCGCGACCGCAATCTAGGATTCATGGCCGCGACACATGCTAAGACATGTTGAAATTTAAGCAGGCGAAATCGCGGAGCCATTCTCGATCGCAACCAATGGAAAAAAAGAAGCCAATCTTTGACAGATGGATTCGTAGTGCAAGTCGCGCCTTAGTCGCGATTGCAAATTTCAAAGTAACTCAAGAGGGAAGCAAATCCACAACTATAGCTTGACAAGTGTCCCATAAGACTGTTGGAAGTCAAATTTTGCGATGGCATCTTACTGGTAGTGACAGCGAATCTTATGGAAGAAAGATGACTTCTTTGGCAGATGAATTCGCGTCCTTTATCACGGCCTGTGCAAGGAAACTCGCGACCGCGACTTCTGAAAGTAGGTAAAAGACAACGACTATATTTTTCTAATGAACTAATAAGAAGCTGCCACATGGACTAGTTGTTAGACACAAACAGGGTTTCCCTTGAAGAATTTGGATTTCGCGACTGCAAATGATAGTAGCGACCACGATTTCGTCCTGACAAGCATTTAATACAAAATCTGTCAAGCATGACTCAAAGATTTGATGAGCTGTGATCTACAACATCTCTTTGGTGAAGTTTGGCTATAAATACTCCACCAAACAACCATGAAGAAGGTTACTAAGGAATTTATTACAAGTGATTAAAGCTCTCAATCTTTGCTACTCATTTTTTTCATCTTCTTTATGAAATTGTGATTGTTAGGTGTGAGCATGAAACTCCAACTTTTGAGGTTTTGGTGTTAGCCTGTAAAAACACTTCTAGAAAGGTTTAAGTGTGAGCCTAGTGAAACACTTGAGTGAGGTTTTGTGTTAGCCTAGAAAACACATTGTTGTAAGGTTATGTGTTAGCCATCAAAACACAAGTTGTATAAGTTGGGTGTGAGCTTGAAAACACCATTGA